>JASCZW010005817.1:0-134397 GCA_034211315.2 Aedes japonicus
AAGCATAACTTTTCAAATAGACGTATCAAACATTTGATAAGAGTTGAGAAAAATGAGGTAGAAGTTCCAGATGCTTCCATTAAATCCTATTCGATTTTACTTCAAGTTTTATACGATCTGTGCATATCAGCTTTATACGATCTGTACGTATCATAGTTAAATAATATTAACAGAACTAAAAATCCCGGTTTTCATTTCACTTTCAGCTCTATTTTTGAGATAATTAACCCTTATGTGATCGACAAAAAAACACCTTTAAGTGATCGACAAGTACCCGGGTACCCACAAATTCAAATGATTATACTGCTGGCTATTATTGACCGATTTAATTCTTTCGGCACATTTAGATTCAAAACTCATTGGCTTAGGGACATTATCAGCAAAGACCATTTGAATTCATCTGGTTCTCGTAAATCCGGGTTACCGGGGCTGTGGTCAGTACGGAGGCACTATTGGAAACAACTATTAAATTTCCGGAAATGGATGTCAAAATCTTTGGAATAATTCCAGGAAACCATTTCTATTCCATTTGAGCAATATGCCGACTTGTTCCTGCAACGGCCATTCTGTAACATGGTTCCCGTACGGGCCTCGAGTGGCCATGAACAAACCTAGCCACAACACGTTGAGAAACGTTGGAATTTTGATAACCACATTGTCAAGGTTTCCTTCTTATAATGTTTATAACCACTCGAGAGCCTGACGGGAACCAGTTCGGATTGACAGATCTTAGGATAAATCATCAGATAGCTACAAAATAGTTGAGAAATATCCTACTGGAGAAATTTCACGAATTTTGATACTCATATTGACAGGATTTTTACTAAAAATGTCCACGGCCACTCGAGGCCCCACGGGAACCTGTTCCGGATTGACCGGACCGAGAACAAATCATCATATGGCCACTAAACGTTAGAAATATGCTACTGGGAAATTTCATGAATTTTGACAGGGTTTTTACTGAAAAATGTTCATGGCCACTCGAAGGCCTGCCACGGAACCTGTTCCGGAAAAACCGGTCCGAGAACAAATCATCATATGGTTGAGAAAATATCCTACTGGCGAAATTTCATGAATTTTGATACCCATATTGCCGAGGGGTTTCTACTGAAATGTTCATGGTACATTCGAGGCCCCACGGGAACCTGTTCCGGATTGACCGGTCCAGGGACAAAATCATCAGATAGCTACAAAATGTTAAGAAATATCCTACTGGCGAAATTTCATGAATTTTGATACCCATATTGCCAGGGTTTCTACTGAAAATGTTCATGGCCACTCGAGGCCCCACGGGAACCTGTTCCGGATTGACCGGTCCAAGGACAAATCATCAGATAGCTACAAAATGTTGAGAAATATCCTACTGGCGAAATTTCATGAATTTTGATACCCATATTGCCAGGGGTTTCTACTGAAAATGTTCATGGCCACTCGAGGCCCCACGGGAGCCTGTTCCGGATTGACCGGTCCAAGGACAAATCATCAGATAGCTACAAAATGTTGAGAAATATCCTACTGGCGAAATTTCATGAATTTTGATACCCATATTGCCAGGGGTTTCTACTGAAAATGTTCATGGCCACTCGAGGTCCCACAGGAACCTGTTACAGAATGGCCGTTCCAGGAACAAATTCGTATATGTCCCGCAATAGGATAGAAATAGGTTTTATTAGTTATTCCTAACATTCGGACATCCAATATTGCAAATTCAAAAGATGTTCCGATATTGTGTCTCCGTACAGGAACACAGCTCCGGTAACCCGGAGGGGAACCAGATGAATTAAAATGGTCATTGCCTATAATGTCCCTTAAGCCAATGAGTTTTGGAATCTAACGGTGCCAAAAGAATAATAATCGGTCAATAATAGCCAGAGTTATGATCATATGAATTTGGTGGGTACCCGGGTACCCTGTCGATCACTTAGGGGGTAAAAAAAATCGAGGTCCCCCCCTTTGGCACCCCCTGCTAGTATACGAAATGTTTTTATGTAAAAAGTTGCCTTCCAACTATAATTAAGATGTCACTAAATTTCAGCTTCCTAGTTTAAAATAAACTATGAAATTTAGTAATGTAAAACATGAAAAGGTACCCGGGTACCCTGTCGATCACATAAGGGTTAACACATACACCGGTTTGCCTCCATATCTTACACATACACCGTGTTAGATACGTCAGTGTGACAGCTTGCTTGTAAAATACACCGGTTGGATACGTCGGTATTTCAGAACGTTTAGCACTTGCGTCATGTCAGATACACCGGGTATAATTTTTAAGCGCTGATACGTCGTGTGGTCTGAACTAAAACTAAAAAGATCAGATAGGTCGCATATGAAACTTGGCGCACATAACTGATTAATTTTGATAATATTTTTTGGCAATTGCTACTACATTAAGGGTGTTATTAATGATAGGATAGAATGAAAAACTCGATTTGTTTACATTTGCGACATACGTCCTATTGAAAAGTTATGCTTGAACTGATGGATGATGGCGTTTGTTTACATATACACGATCACCAAAATGGAATAAAATTTGAGTTGTTTTCCAATCAAAACTCTTCTCAATTTTTTGCTCACTTTTCTGGAGAGAAATGGTAAAAGTTATTCAATCTAATAGTATTAAAGTGAGAGAAACTGCACTGGATCTTCAACATATTCAAGCGTGTTTTCGCGTCATGCATTTGTTTGTGGTTTTGTGTGAATGATAACTTGAGTTGATTTCGGAGACCGTGTGTTTGTCGCATTACTTCGGATACACACAATAAATATGTTTTTCAGAATTTAAATTTTTTGAGCTTTTTTCTCAAAAGATGGCAGTCATAATTAATGCAGAGGTTGTCTCTTCAATATATGAGAAAAAGGAAATGTCGTGTAACTTTTTGCATTATGTTATCTTTGATACCATGTGAGTATAATGCTTTGTTTAGACTTGTTTTATGTTACAACGCTGTAGTATGAACAAAACATAAGATACTCTATGTCACGTACTGTAGATTGTAGTATGTATGGAATAGTACACTTCAATTAATTGTGATAGGGACAACACTACAGGTAGTTTGCAGGTTTTCCGAAAATTAGAGTAAATATTACTCAGTCACGCTTGTTTGTAGCTACTTAAAACTGAGTAGAAAATGACTCAGTTTCGTTAGAAGTGGAACTACTCTAATTAGAGTAACTATACACACTCAGATTATTTTACAGAAATCTGTACAGTTTTACCGAATTCTCAACAGCTGAACGTTCGTTTTACGGATTTTGGTACAATTTTACGGAAATCCGGTAATTTTTTTACAGATATCTGTAAAATTTCACCAAAATCCGTAAGAAAGGATTACCGAACGTTCAGCTGTTTACCGTTCAGAATTCGGTAAAACTTTACAGATTTCTGTAAAAAAATCTAAGTGTGTAGTGTTACTCATTTTTTATTAACTAGGTCTCTTGCCAAAATTAGAGTTAACACTACTCAGTATCTAATTTAAGCTGATTAAACGATCTGAGTAAACGCTGCTCATTACCATTAAAACCCGATGGGCTCAGACGGAGTGTTTTTTTAAATATAATTTACTTTTACTATTACTATCAAATAAAGAACATTACCCAAATATGGGTGAAATAATTACTGTTTATTGTCGTTAAATTTTACCAATACTTTGGGTAATGTCAACAAGACCTTAGTTTAGGTAAAATAAAAACCTAATTTTAAGTATTCTCATCTTAGCGTTAGGTAAACATATCAAACAACGAGGGAGCGGCATGAACATAAAAAATCGTGCACTCCATTTACGGGGGAGTGCTCCTTCGACAGGAACGTTATTATTTTTTGAAAAGGACGCTGAAAAGGAAAGAAATGAGTCGATCAACTGCCAAAACTGCCAACTGCTATTTTGACATTTCAAGTTAATCGGTTGTAACACTGGAAGTGTAATTGTAGTACGACTGTAGTATGCTTCCCGTGCTACAAACGTTTGCATTTAAAAAATGGATAAAATTGCCGATTTTTCATGGGTTACCTTCACCCGCACTGACGACACCCCACCGCGTCGAAAACGGACATCGTGCTGCACTTTGTGGACGCCGCATACGTCCGTTCCAGCATCTAAAACATCTTTGCACTATTTGACAACAATCACAGCATCGAAAGAAAGTCCGGTTCCGGACGGCCGACGACTCTGAGCGACAAGAAGCTCCAAATGATCCTGAAGAGGAGAATCAAGGGAAAAGTGGCTACATCGCTGCGTGCGCTTGGCCGGGAGGTCGGTTCATCCGGCCAAACAGTGAAAAAGTACCTGGCAAACATGAACATACATGTCAAGAAGCGGGAGCCGCATCCACTGGTTTTGGAGCTGCAGGCAATAACACAGCGTCAGCGGCTGAAAAGATGGTCAACTCGATTTTCTCGGCGAATCGCGACGTGGCACTGGTGATGGCAACGACTGGCAGGGCACTTCATATTTTACTTCCCCCGCGAAGGAAGTGAGTTCCGAGGTGAAGTTCATTTCATACACCAAGTTCCCCAAGAAGGTGCTGCTGTGGCTGACAATCAGCGAGCAGGGGATGTCAAAGCCGCTCTTTCTTCGCTCCGGACTGGCCGTGAGCGGGAAAATTTACAGTACGAAATGCCTGCTGGAAGTTGTGTCGTTCATCAAGAAATACCATAAGGGCGAAGACGCGGTGTTCTGGCCGGATCTGGCGTCGGCCCACTACTTGAAGCGATCGTTGGAGGAGATGGAATGGCTGAATATCAATGTGGTACCCAAGTCGGTGAACTCGGCCAACGTCACCCAGCTGCGTCCCATCGAGAATTTCTGCGCCAACCTGAAGCGTAAGATCTATTCGATCAATTTTGTCACGAAAACTGAGGAGAAATTGATAAATAAAACGAAGAAGGGACTCAAAAACATTCCTAAACGCATGTTTTCGACCGCCATGGCTAATATTCCGGTTAACTGCCGGAAGGTCGCTCGCAAAAGCGTAGAATTAATTTTCAAGTAAGCTTAAATAATTACCTTCCATGGAAATTTTATCAAAAGCGATCATCTGTCTTCCTTTTTTTATCCCCATCCGAAAAAAAAACATATTTTCCATTATTGTTAATGCAAACGTTAGGCTCCGCATGCTAGGCTATTACAAACGCAACGCTATGCAACGTGCCCGTGTTTATATTTCATACAATCTGGTTAATTGAGCAAACCTCATGTTATGTTCTGAAACCCCCTTATAAATATGAATTTAATACGCTTGTCTAGGAAAAGTGTAACTTAATTCACTTGCCAGAACAACTGAAACTATAATCAACTGCGAACAATGGATATGAAGCATGATAATGATATCAATGGGTTTCCCCTAATCTGTAAATGATCAAAACTGTTGTCGCTCGAGCGACGATCGGTTAGTACTGCCATGCTAATAGTCCACGAACGATGGCCTTGACGTCACTGTTTTTGATGTTGATTCTGCTCCAAAGGGTTTGTGTTTCGTAAATTGTATTAATATTAGAGTGAATCCTTTTTTTCACAGAACCAGGCCTACCGAATGAAAGAATTGCCACATTTTGAAGAGATGTCACTCGAAGAGTATCCATACAATCATTCGACATCGCCGTTTCCGAAGTATGAGAACCATACTGAAATTGATGTGTTGCCAGAGCCAATAGGAGGTCCATTATTAGACGATTTTGGATTTCTTTGGCCTTCGTACTTCGATCCGGGTGATTTTAGCATCGTGACTGTCGATTTTAATCAAAATCAAACATGGGAAGAAAAGGAGTATCTTGAAGACAAAGAAAATTCGACTATCTATCTCGCGATCAAGGGTATGCTAAGTGATGATCCACCCATCAGCTCTCCTATGCTACCAGCACCAAGCAATACCGGGTTTCTTCAACCGAGCCCTCCACGGAAACCTCTGTACAATGAGCGTTTGAACAGTTCCATACATTTTCGCCCAATTCCAACAATGGTCAACAGCGATCAACCAGTAATGTCGCATGATTACAATTTGGGTTATGAAAATGTAATGGTAAATCGAAATCATCAGCAAGCAGGACTGTCAATAGAGCCTAAGCCAAAACCACATACTGACCTAATAACTGCAATTATGGCCCCAGCCTCTGGACCCAGGACTATCGTGTCAACAGCTTTGCAGCCAAATACATCCCCGACCAGACGTTTGCTGAAGAAAAGAAAGGTCTCATCTACCGTAGGAACTTCCACGAGTAATCCGCATAAGATTCGTCTAAAGCGAAAGCGTCTCATATCAACTGTGACGACAAAGGCCGGCAGGATTAGGCGCAAAAGAACCACCACCGCAAAAATGACCCATAAACGATCGAATTCAACGGTTTTGGATGTGGAGATGAAATGAAGGTTTTATATATGGATTGATAATTAAATAAATTTGTTGTTAAATGAGGCTGAGTATGATTCTTACTTGACGAAAGGGTGTTCCGATCAAAATATAGTCAAACAGTATTGCGTGTGAGTCGATCAAAGTTTTTAGTAATATGTCAAATGCTTTTTTTTCAAGTTCCGTTAATACAGAATACAGGAGAAATATTCAGCTAAGCTTCCATTTTACCGAATGCGAATTGCCGGGTCTTTCGTTTAACACCTGCCATAAGATCTTGTACAGTCTCTTTGTCCACTTTATTCGCCGCAGAACCCCAGTGTGCCTTGTTGAACTGTTTCTCGCTCACAACAGCTTTTTGAGTCTTTTTAAGGTTCCGCTTGACGATGGCTCAATACTGTTCGATTGGGCGGAGCTCTGGCTTGTTAGGAGGGTTCCTGTCATTGGGCACCACTTAAACGTTGTTGGCAGTGCTCCATGGCCTTTTTTCTGTAATGGCAAGATGCCAAATCCGGCCAAAATAGAACGAAACAATTGTGTCGCTTCAGCAAAGGCAGTAGACGTTTTTGTAGGCACTCGCTCAGATAAATTTCCTGGTTGACGGTTCCAGTCTTAATGTAAACGTTGCTTTTCAAGCCACAGGTACAGATGATCTGTCACACCTAATATTTCTTCGCGAACTTTGACAGTTTGATGTGCTTGAAAATATCTGCCACCTTTCCCCGTCCGGTTGCCGTATAAATTCCTGTCCATGAAGCTGTTTAAAGTCTGCCTTGACGTATGTTTCATCGTTCTGTACCACGCAGTCAAACTTCGTCAGCATCGGCATGTACAACTTTCGCGATCGTGCTTTGGCCGAAGTGTTTTGTTTATCGTCGCGATTTGGAGTCACCACTTTCTTGTAAATCGACAGTCCAGCTCGGACGGAGAGGTTGGGGTTCCGCTCGAAACAGCGGCCAACTCTGTGCAACATTTTTTAATGCACGATGAAAGGAAATGCGTCAAGCTTAAGTCGACCAAATTTTGATCGGAACACCCTTTAACTTGAAATGTCCAATGCATATTTTGAATTATGTAATGCACTTCTCGGTATCTCAGCTATTTCATCTTTTCTTAATTATACTTTATATTACCGTACTATGTGTTGAAAATACTTATTTTTTTACCAAGCCGCAGGAACGCAAAGAGAAAGTCGACAAAGAGAGTCTCCCAATGTTAATTAGGACCTAATGCATTGTTCAGCTTGACATGACAATGTTTTCTTTCCATCTTCATTTCAATTTGCTTGATTTTTCGTAGGGTAGGCGAGCTCTCTAACTTTTCCCTTAATACTACTTATAAGCTTCTGCACAGTGCTTTCACCTACCGTTTTTACCACTTTTGACCAATCTTTCTTAGATTGTTCAGCACTATCCGCTGGTTTCATGTGTTTTCTCAGCTTTGTCTTTGTCAAAGCCCAGAAAGTTTCAATAGGGCGAATCTCTGGGCAGTTTGATGGATTCATCTCTTTTGGTACAAATACGACATTGTTCCTTTAGTACCATTCTAGTGCATATTTAGATTAATGGCAGGAAGCCAGATCAGGCCAAAAGATTTTAGGCTTGTTATGCTGTTTGATCATGGGGCAATCTTTTTTGCAGACACTCCTTCACGTAGATTTAACAATTCATTGTGTCTGTTGTGTCACTGTCCTTAATGCCGCCTATAAAGTATTATCCCAAATCATCTTCCAGCGACTGTCGCCACTAGCAAATAGATTTGTGGGAAGTTATCAGGCCGGCTTCATCGAAGGACTGTCAACAACGGACCAAATCTTCACTTTGTGGCAGATCTAGCAAAAGTGCCGTGAATATAGAGTCCCAACGCATCATCTATTCATCGACTTCAAAGCCGCATGTGATACAATTAACCGATCTGAGCTATGGAAGATCATGGACGAGAACAGCTTTCCGGGGAAGCTGACCCGACTTATCAAGGCTACGATGGCTGGAACCCAGTGCTATGTGAGGATATCGGGTTCATTCGAATCCCGCAGAAGGCTTCGTCAAGGTGATGGTCTCTTTTGCCTCCTGTTCAACATTGCTCTTGAAGGTGTTATGCGACGAGCGGCGTTTAACATGCGAGGCACGATTTTCAACAGAGCCTGTCAATTTATCTGCTTTGCCGATGACGTGGATATTTGAGGCAGTGGCAGAGCAGTACACCAGACTAAAGCGCGAAGCAGAGAAGATTGGGTTGAAGATAACTACGCCCAAAATGAAGTACATGCCCTCAGGTGGAACCGAGCACGGCAGGACTCGACTGGGCAGCAGTATAACGATCGACGGCGATGAGTTCGAGGTAGTCGATGAATTTGTCTATCTCGGCTCACTGGTTACTGCGGACAACGATAACAGCCGTGAAATCCGGAGGCGGATTATCAGTGGATGTCGTGCCTACTATGGGCTCAACGAGCAACTACGGTCAAACAGGCTTAGCTCCCATATAAAGTGCATCCTGTACAAAACGCTAATAAGACCGGTTGTTCTCTAAGGGCATGAGAAGTGGACAATGCTTGAAGAGGACCTGCGAGTACTCGGAGTTTTTGAGCGACGGGTGTTAAGAACCATCTTTGGTGGAGTACAGGAGGACGGACTATGGAGGCGAAGGATGAACCAAGGCAAACCCAGTATTCATAAGGTGGCAAAAGCTGGAAGGATACGCTGGGCAGAATATGTTGCGAGAATGCCGGGCAACTATCCTGCAAAAATGGTATTCGACGGGAATCCGGTTGGTACAAAACGACGTGGGGCGCAACGAACAAGATAGCCAGACCAGGTGGAGCAAGACCTAGGGGGTACAAGGTGCAAAAGGATTGGAGAGGAGCAGCCACGAATCGGGCATTATGGAAGGATATTGTGTATCAGGCTTTGTCAAAGTATTGTGACGTTATGCCATGTAAATAAAATAAAATAAAATAAATTGTGTCTGTTGTAATGAATGAACGAGATATTTTCCGACATCCACATATGGCCTGCCACACCATTACCTTCTTGCCAAATTTTTCGGTTTAAATGGCTTTCAATGATCCAGGAACAACCTTTTCTTTTGGTGAGGTATGAAACTGTGGTCCCGGCGGATTTTTATAATCGAGGTTTATGTCGGTTTCATCGTCCACGATAACAAAGCCCGGTTTTTTTGTCAGCAGTTTGTCGTATAGCTTTCATAGTTTCAGTCTATTTAGTGCTTTGTTTTGGTTGCTTCTGCTTCTGATGAGTCTGCAGGCCCATTCTCTCCCTGGCACGCATAACATTAGTCTCCGAAGTTCTTAGCTTTTTTTCACATCTCGAACTGATGCTTGAAATAGTCCCATACCTTTCTGTCAATTGTGGGGTCAGGGTTTTCTACCCCGTCTCGGGGAACCTACGAAAGAGCACTGTTGTTGATACTACCGTAATGCGGTTTGAACTGCTCCGACGCCCACACTTCCTTAGCCAGTTGTCTGATCGAAAGATACTGACGGTGCACCGTTTGTGCACAATCTGTTTTCTTTGCTCGGGTGACAGACCACGCATTGTCAAACATTGAAACAAAAATTACAAAATCGATATAATTTGGATGTTTACAACAGGGCGCAGCCACAAATTGGTTGAATACTGCACGTATTTTGAATTGACGATTGATTAATCGTTAGTGTATTTATAATTACTGGAACAATCTATAACACCAATCACGCGTTATTACAAGATGCAAAATAGCGGCTAACTTTCGAGAGATCACAGGATGGACTGCAGGCACTTCAGGAGGCAGTCATCTCGGTAGATTTGCCGATTCATAGTACCCGTCATGATGTATGGCTATGTCATCTCTATTCACCCACGGATGGCCTGCCAAACTAAGAAGTTTTTTGGGAATTTGTCCGCCTTCTTCAATCTTATCTTCTGATGTTCTTCTGCCCCGGCAATTGATTTGTGTCCGCCTTTATATAAGTTTCGCCGTCGCCGACGTGCACCTCGGTTTTGTCATCCACTTTCGGTAAATCTTGCTGGCGCAGTTTCTGGCTACCGTGTATTGTTGGTCGTTCCGGTTTGGTGCCTTCCTGACCTTGTAGACCTAGAGGCCGGCACGTTTCATCGTTTTTTCGACAAGCTCGATGGAAACCTCCGTCTTCTTTACCGCTTCGCGGATCGAAAGTTTTGGTTGACGCTTCAACAGATTCAATATCTCCCATGCCTTCATTTCTGGATACCGTGGAATGATGTAATCCATCTTTGGAACGCAATGGTGGATGTGCCCTTGTACCGATGCCATCTCGATAATCACTCTAGAGATTGTGATGAAAGTTTTCCAACGTAAACTTCACACTCTTAGTTCGGTTTCCCAGATTTGGACTATCAGCCGACGAAGACTGCTATAGATGGATCTTCTACGAGCCCATTTTGATGAGTCCAGATCGCCAGCCACCTTGTTGTATTTGAACTGTTTCATATCATCCCAAACTTCTTACAGCGTGGTGTAGCGGACACGATAGTGACTAGTGTTTCTTAAGTATAAATAGTAAAATTTATTTCATTTGAAGAGATATTTTTATTCAAGCTGAGATCCCTTCTTCTAGGGATTATAGATGTCTGTTTTTCTCATATTGTGTTCAGTTTTTACAATAAAACGTGTAGCGGAAATAGGTAAAAACAGGTTGAATTGCATTAGGAGAGTCTCACAATCTGTCTTACCCTGCAGGATATCGGCGAAGATCAAGGCTCTGCTTGTGTCTCTTCTAGTCCGGAGCAGCTCTAGGTTGATCAGTTGACAACGGTGTTCGTAGCTGGGCAGCCGAAATGGATCATTTCACGGTAGTCTACGAAGCGCAAAACGGAGAAAGCGACGTTGAACTGATTCGTATCTCTCAGCACCGTTGTTGTAGTTTGGGTTGCAAACGGCAGAACAATACTCGAGTATCGATCGTACCAGGGAACAATAGAGTGATTTCAGACAGTAGATGTCGGAGAAGTTCTTAGCTATCCTAAATATGAACCCTAAGGTTCTAGACGCTTTATCAACAATATATGTGATGTGTTGCCTGAATGATAGCTGCGAATCTAAGATCACACCCAGGTCTAACCTGTTTGACGCGTTCGATTGACGAATAAAGCAGGTCGTAGTTGAACATAATCGGTTGGTTTTTTCGTGAAAACGTGATAGCGGAGCACTTGGAAGGGTTCACTACCATCCGGTTCATATTGCACCAACTCGCGAACGCAATCAGCTGACGTTGAAGAAAGTGGCAGTCATCCATCGAGCAGATTCGTTAATAGATTTTGAGGTCAACTGCATACGATAAGCGAGGACCTATGAAAACCAGATGCACGCCATTGAAGTAGAGTATGAAAATCAACGGTCCCAGATGGCTTACTTGAGGTATACCTGATGTGGCGGAGAAGCTAGCTGATCTGCAATCTCCTATAGCAACCATCTGTTGGCGACCCATGATATGTGAGCGGAACCAACTCAGAAGATTACCGCTTACACCAAGAATGTCGAGCTTAGCAACCGCAATGGTATGATTCAACTTGTCGAATGCCGCAGATAGGTCGGTGTTTATAACGTCCGTCTGAACCCGATCAGTCATACTTTCGATAATGTACGAATTAAGGCACAGCCGATTAGTGGTTGTAGAGCGACCAGAAGTGGTGAATGCGTCGAAAACAAAGTACATGCTGGTAGGCGAAACCAAATACGGCCGGATCCGCCTAGGAAGTAATGTCACGATAGGCGGGGATACCTTCGAGGTGGTGGAGGAATTTGTCTACCTCGGATCCTCACTGACGGCTGATAACAATACGAGTCGTGAAATTCGAAGGTGCATCATCAGTGGAAGTCGTGCCTACTACGGGCTCCAGAACAAACTGCAGTCTCAAAAGATTCACCCCCGCACCAAATGCACTATGTACAAAACGCTAATCAGACCAGTGGTCCTCTACGGACACGAGCCATGGACCATGCTCAAAGAGGACCTGCAAGCACTCGGAGTTTTCGAGCGATGCGTGCTAAGGACGATCTTCGACGGTGTGCAGAAGAACGTTGTGTGGCGGTGAAGGATGAACCACGATCTCGCTGCACTCTACAGGGAACCCAGCATCCAGAAGGTGGCCAAAACCGGAAGCATACGGTGGGCAGGGCATGTTGCAAGAATGCCGGACAATAACCCTGCAAAGTTGGTGTTCGCTACTGATCCGGTGGGCACAAGAAAGCGTGGAGCGCAGAGAGTACGTTGAGCGGACCAGGTGCAGCGTGATCTGGCGAGCATTGGGGGCGACGACGAGGTTGAAGAGCGGCAGCCGCAAACCGAGTTTTGTGGCGTACTATTGTTGATTATGTCTTATCATGTCTTATAATGTGATGTTCAACAAATAAATGTATGTATGTATGTAGGGGGCTTCCTCAAGGTGATGGTCTCTCTTGCCTCCTGTTCAACATTGCTCTTGAAGGTTTTACGCAACGAGTGGCGTTTAACATGCGAGGCACGATTTTCAACAGATCCGGTCAATTTATCTGCTTTGCCGATGACGTGGATATTTTCGGCAGAACATTTGAAGCGGTGGCAGAGCAATACACCAGACTAAAGCGCGAATCAGAGAAGATTGGGTTGAAGATAAATACGTCCAAAACGAAGTACATGCTGGCAGGCGGAAACGAGCACGACAAGACCCGACTGGACGACGAAAATTCCAGGAAATGACAGCTACTATTCCAGCGAAAAGTTGGCCATGACCGAACGTAAAACTCTATTGTTTTGAAATTTCAAAATGACACCATGATATAAAAATGAACACGTAGTCCTTCGTTCAAAACGATTAAAAGTTGTGCTGTTTTGAAAAAGTCATAGTCATTTTCAAACATGTAATAAGTAAATTAAAGTAATCATAGACATTATGAGCTGAGAAATCAAATTGGGCGAATAGCACCATCCGTCACGGTTACAACAAGGTGATGAATTTTCGATTTTGCCGAACCACATTGCATTGAAGGGTGTGATTCGACAAGCTGAAATAGAGACGAGTGACACGATCTTCAGGAAGTCTGTTCAACTATTGGCTTCGTCGACGACGTTGATATCGTAGCACGTAACTTTGAGACGATGACGGAAACGTACATCAGACTTAAGGCTGAAGCTGGTAGCATTGGGTTTGTGATTAATGCGTTGAAAACAACATACATGAAGGGAAGAGGCTCAAGAGAAGACAATGTTAGCATCCTACCACGAGTTCAGATCGACGGTGATGAAATCGAGGTAGTAGACGAATTCGTGTATCTGGGCTCATTGGTGACCACCGATAAGGACATCAGCAGAGAAATTCAAAGGCGAATTATGGCTGTCAATCGCACCTATTTTGGACTCCGAAGGATGCTAAGATCGAACAAGGTTCGCCGAACTACAAAATTAACCAACTACAAGACATCAATTAGACCGGTACTTCTCTACGGCCACGAGCCATGGACATTGCTAGTGGAAGACCAACGCGCCCTTGGTGTCTTTGAAGGGGCTCCGTACGATCTACGGTAGAACGTGGAGGAGCCGAATGAACCACGAACTGCATCAGTTGATGGTAGAACCGCACACATCGCTAAAATTGGTCAACTACGATAGGCCGGACATGTAGTAAGAATGTCGGATGACAGGCTTGTTAAAATGATTCTGGAAAGCGAACCGACGAGTACAAGAAAAAGAGGCACGGAACGAGCAAGGTGGATCGATTAAGTATAAGGCGACTTGCGGACCCTCCGTGGACAGGTACAGCCACGGACCAAACACAGCGGAGACAACTTCTGTGTACAGCAGAGGCTACACCCGCCTTGGTCTGATTGAGAAGGAGGAATTGGAATAGCTCCATCCACCCTGCTGTTGGGGATAGATTCAGATGTAACAATTTTCGATTTGTTTATTTAAATGTTCGGTCTTCAATCGACCGTAACCGGTGTACTTCAGTTATGATGTCTGGTACTAAGTTCAATTATTTCTTGGAATATCCATAGGTCCTCATCGCATGTTCGTCCGGTTGACCTGCTTAGAGATAGGCTATATCCTCCGGTTTCTTTGCATCCTCATCCAGACGTCTCAGGGTTGGTTTGACGGTGTGATGTAATTCTACAACTGGATTCGGTTCATTGTTAGCATGGACTATGCCAGTTTCTTTCCCATCGGATAGGGCATAGGGCAACATAGGGTTCGAATTGTTAACATTAGGCAAAGGGTGAGTTTCGGGCAAGGCATACGGATGTTGCCCTTGTACCGAGAGCAGCAAGCCCCCAGCTTCCAGCACCAATAAAATGTAAATGGATGGATTCATCATTTGTTTTAACAAGAACAGGTTTTACAACGAGTAACAAGCTTCGAGCGGAAAGATTATACTAACCAGCCTTCCACGAACGAGGTAGTTATTATTTCCAGAATTTTGGTGGTTGGCGTTTTCTTATTGATGAAAATACATCCGGTGTTTGTTAGGATAATCAAATTGCAATTTTATTGTTATTTGAAACTTCTTCAATTGAGTCCATTGTTCACTTTCAGCGGAAGAGTTTAATGGGTTTTTACTCTTTTTTCAGATCCACCACATTCGTTTGCCTAATGTTACAATAAACTATCTCTACTTTCAAAAAATGTTGACAGGACTATTCGATTTAGCTTGACAAAATAGGCCATATATTGACAAGAGTTAACGCATTCGAATCAGCTATAATGTCAGCCGACAATGCAAGATAGCAAAGGGACTCATTCACGTACATATTGTTCTTACTGAAGCTATTGAGTAACATTCTAAAGTCTCGAAAGGTCCGATAACCTATCCTACAATTGCAATGAGTTCCACAGAAAAATGTTTTTGAAAAAAAATACCATAGCTCTCATCGAACTAGAAGAAGTCCTGGATTCAGTCTAACGATCGAATCGTTAATTGATCTTCATTTGCTCGATCCAGATCAGTTCCTGTGCGTCTTCAGCAAATTCCAGGGCTTCCGTCTTGTCAATGAAAAATGTGCGTTCTGAGCAAAAGGCAGATTGCCGCACTACAAACGGTGTCGAAAGACCTTCCTGTGGACTTTCCGCTCTGTTTCCATTCAGCAACTCTAATAAAATGTGTAAATTTTCTAATGCGGTAAATATGCTGCGGCACCATCAAATGTTGTTGGAATTATTTTGACTCTTAAATTGTTGTATGGCAGGTCGGAAGAAGGTCAACCTTGTCAATAAGGTTCGGGCATTACCGTCCACAGTTTTCCTGCCAGCTGTCAAGAAGTATGTGGTGTATCCGATATTCTCGATTCGGATTCTGATAGGAACAGTCGATGTTTATAGCATCTTTATAAGAAAAAGTAGAGGTAGATTATATCAGGAATATAACCACGTCACGTAGATTCACGTAGGACCGCTTTGGTGTACACAGAAAAACATATTTAAATTTAACAAGCGCGTAAACAACGAAATTGTAAGCAATCTTTCATGCGCCATACAAGAATGCCGGCAATCTTTTATAAAACAGGCTAGATTCAGGCGTTATTTGGGTTACATTTACATGAAATATCCCATTATTTTCTACCAAATCTAGCATTCCCTTTATGTGAATTAAATAAGGCAGGAAATAAAATGTTTCTTTTTATCTGTGTGTAGTAATGACAGTTTCCTTTAATTTATACATATCAAAACACATACAGTTGGTTAATATTAAAATGTTTTTATTATTCTTCCTACATACTACACATTTGTCACCTAGCTGCTGAAGCAGTGACCCTCCCCTTCCCCGCTCCTTCAGCTCTAGCTGGTAGTCGTCTGTCTGTCATCGCTTCAGTCCTAAATGTGGTTTAAAAGGACATGTCCGATGCATTCAATTACAAACATATATTCGTCAAAGATTTTCAATTTTGACTGTACGGACGAACGCTAACAATGATTCTTTCGGTAAATATCTCTAGCATGAGCATAAGCATGATTGACCGCTTCCGGATGCTACTCCGTTATTGCCAGATCAGCTGTATTTACACAAAGAACCAACAGATGATGGTGGTTGGGACTAACATACATCCTCAATGTGTAAAAACTGGTGACCCATAATGAAGCAATACCGGCGCCGACCGTGCCCAAATGCTGATCAAGTAGAGAATGGGAAGGAACGTGTTGACGTGATACTCGCTTTGAAAGAAGCCGAGGAATCATCTGCAGTTCAACGAGAATTCACTGGGATGTTGGATAATTGGGAAAAGGTTAGCAGCACGGTTCGTTTTGGTTAATGATACGCTGAAAGTATCCCATGTACTACATCTTCATGCTTTTATGTTGAGTACGCTTTTTTTATGAACAAATCTTATCATATCAAAGTATTTTCAACCGTTATACAACTTTTGTGTTGCTTGGGATGTAACTAGTTCCATCATGCAACAAAGCATCAAACGCCAGTTACACCGCGCCCCAAATAGTTTGGCATGACCTAGTCCCCGTCAACTCGTCAATAATGGTGATAGCTTTTTCTGCCTTTGTTGGTAAACGTTTCTGTGGATATCCATCTTTTCTGTGGATATCCATCAAATAGAGATAAGACAAGATCCACCAGCCACGGCATTCACCTCCTTAATACGTACCTGGTCTCCAGCGATCAACCCGTTCAGGAATATCGCCTTTAGCTCACTCATCATGTGTGGAAACGCCAAGCTCAGCTTGGTAAGATTTCTCCGGTAGTGCGAGTATTTGTCGAACATTTTCTCCTTGCCCTCCATGAACAGTTTGATAGCCTTTTGCACTGAGTCATCAGAATGGATGTTGGATAAGGATGTTGAAGTGCTTGTTCCTCTTCAGAAGGTGCACCTGTTACTTGGAGTATATCAGATCCGGCCCGAATACCATGTCTTCGCCTTTATGGTATTTCTTGATGAACGACGCAACTTCTAACAGGCATGTCGTACTATAAATATCCCCGTTCACGGCCAGTCCGGAGCGAAAGTAGAGCGGCTCCCCTTCTCTCTGATTGTCAGCCACAGCAGCACCTTCTTGAGGAACTTGGTGTGTGAAATGAACTTCACCTCGGAGCTCACTTCCTTCGTGGGGGAAGTAAAATACGAAGTGCCCTGCCAGTCGTTGCCACCCAGGGTGAGATAGGTCTCGTCGTCATTGCCTGCAGCTACGAAACCAGTGGACGGGACTTCCGCTTCCTGACATGTAAGTTATTGTTTGCTAGGTACTTTTTCACTTTTTGGCCGGTTGCACCGACCTCCCGACCAAGCGCACGCTGCGATGTAGCCACTTTTACCTCGGTCTTCTTCTTGTCGCTCAGGGTCGTGTCTTACCGCTCAGGGTCGTCGGCCGTCTGGAACCGGACTTTCTTTCGATGCTCTGATTGTTGTCAAATAGTGCCACGATGTTGTAGATGCCGGAACGGGCGTATCAGGCGTAAACAAAGTGCCGCACGATGTCCGTTTTCGACGCGGCGGAATGCCTTTCTCTTGAACTCCATATTTCTGAATAGAGTTGCTTCACTGTTTTTGCCATCATTAGAGTTCGACTGATAGAGCTGTCAAACTTTGTCTGCTGACTCATGGATTACTATGATTGATGCTGCATGCGTAGTTTCGTCAAAGCGGGTAAAACTCATTAAAAATCGGTAATTTTTGTCCATTTTTTTTATGTTAACGTTACTATAATATGTCTCTGTTCTCCATACGTGGAGTAGCGATAATGATGTAGAAGGAGATGTTCGCTCATAACCATGAGGCACCAAGAGTGAACAGTATTTTTTGCTAGAATGAAGACCATGAAGAGAATTGTTGAATGTTCCGCCAGTGTACGGTAGGTTGAAAATTGAATAGAAGAATTGAAAATTGAGCGAAGGGCGTGGATATATTGATTCTCGAACCAAGGACATTACTTTTGCCTAACATCTTACTGCGGGGTAGGTCAAGGCACCGACGAATTCTCCACCTCAATAGGCAAAAGTAACGTGTTGGATCGCCAACACCTTATAATGCCTTTTAATGTTTGTTGACCTTTAAGAATGTTAATTGAATATGTTTGAATATTTATCGTAACTTTTTATTTTCTTAATATTACTGTTCCAACTGTAACTCTTAAGCTCTGAACGCCAAGACAGTTTGGATGACCTAGAACAACTCAAGATTATCTTCTTATGTATAATTACGTTCAAAAATATTCACAGAATATGCTTGAATCCGTGACGTTACTTTGTATAGCCTAAAAGCTACCGTTGATTTCAAGTTCTAAGCTCCAAAACAGTTTGGATAACCTAAAGGATCACAAAGTTATAATATAATGATTGTTGACTCTCCAAAATGAATAATTGAATATGTTTGAATGTAGCCCCTCCTGGCTACATCCCCGTTTTTGCGGGGAATATGGCGCTATCCCTTTGAGCGCCGTCCGTGATGGCGCTAAACAAAGCCTGCCTCAGGCTGCGCCTTGTGTGTCGGAATCAGCCCAACTGATCCTGTCCGTTCCAACTCCAAAATCCGATCCAATCCGGTTCGAAGGACCAAAAATGTTGGGGAACAAAATTACCTCCGCCTTCGATTGTTGGTGCTCCTCAACACTCGCCGGTGGTTGATGTAAACAAACCACCGGCGAATATATGTTCGATCCCAAACGGCACACGCGTGTTTGGTGCTACTCAACAACAGCAAGCACGTCGTGTGCCGTTTGGGATCGAACATACCGGCGCCCGAAAACGAATGTTTTCCAATGAGGCTCGGCAGTAGCTTGCTGTTGGTTGTGCGGGCAGGATGAAACGAACTTGTTGGTGCTGGTTTTGACGCTGCGGTCCGATTGATAATTGCAAGGCTTGCAATGAATGACGCTCGGGTCCAAATAATGACGCTTGGGTCCAAAAGGGTGGATGCTACGATCCGGCTGGTGGATGCTACGATCCGGCAAATGGACACTACGGTCCGGCAGGGGACGCTACGGTCCGGCTGGTGGATGCTACGATCCGGCGGGTGGACGCTACGGTCCGGCAGGTGGACGCTACGGTCCGGCAGGGTGGACGCTACGGTCCGGCGGGTGGACGCTACGGTCCGGCAGGTGGACGACGTCTGGGACGCTCTGGTCCGGCAGGGGGACGCTACGGTCCAAACGGGTGGACGCTACGGTCCGAACGGGTGGATGCTCAGATCCAAAGCGAGTGATGTTGGTGACGGTCCGATCATCCACGTTGTCCATCGTTCCTCAGGGGTGTCCGATATCCTGGTCACGGCACCAAATGTTTCGTCTAGGGCTTGACCAGGCCCTACGTTGTGATTTATTTTTACTTGTTGAGAGACGACGATAACGAACGAGGAAAAAACCAGACTACTGTATCGATGATAATTTATTACCACCGAGAGGCAGTGTGCCAGCTCGGTGGGTACAAAACGAAACGTTACAAATCTAAAACACCACTAGAACACCACTAAAATATATTTGGCAATGTGTCCCTTTTATAGGGGACAGAAGTACGGTTAGTTAGTACCGTGCGCACCGCATCATTACAATGGTGAATAGATACGGCGCGCCGACAGTGTTGTTCCACGCTGCCCACTTTAGCTACAATAATAGCATCAGGCTATCATTGCATGCTAGCCGTTCGCAATGGGTGGAAACAATGCACGCTCCCGGGGGGACGCGTGTTTGGTGCTACTCAACAACAGCAAGCACGTCGTGTGCCGTTTGGGATCGAACAGAATATGATTGAAAACATAAAGTTGCTGGTGATGAACAAGCCCAAGAGGCTAAAAGTCACTCTAATAAAGACAAAACAAAATAAAGTGACTTAATTAAGGCCAAAAAACTACTGTTACAATTGTAGATCTAATGTTTTGAACGGAAGAATAGTTTGGATGGCCTAGAATATCTCAAGATTGTCGCATTATGTCTGTTGATCTTTCACACTATTCAATGAATATTGTTAAATACATATTGTCCCTCTGCATACTCCAAAAACCTAATGTTACTACTGTGTATCTTATGATCTGAACTCAAAAACAGTTTGGTTAACCTAGATCCCAGTTTAAGGTCTGTATCCGCAATAATCCGGACACCTCAAAACATGAATAAAACATAAATTTCGTATTATATTTCCGTCGTAGTTGTTTATTTCAGATTCATGGGATGTGGTTTAACAATTCGTGAAGACAAAACATAGTTATTCGATATTTGCATAAAATTTACGCACTTTGCGCTTAAATCCGTCCATTAGGGTTTGTACAGACTCTTCAGAAATCGTAGAAGCCGTCTTTGTCCAAATTTGCTGGAAGTGTTTGATGTTTTATTCGTTGCTTCTTTCCAGAAAGCTTCCGCTTCATCAGTGCCCAATATCTCTCGATTGGTCGTAGCTCTGGGCAATTTGGCGGGTTTGAGGTTTTTGGTACAATGTTCACTTGATTTTCTTGGTACCACTCCATCTCAATCTAAGCATAGTGGCATGATGCCAAATCGGACCAGAACAAAGTTTTATCTTTGTGACTTTTGATGAAGGGTAGCAATAGCTTCTGCAGATACTCTTTCTGACAGATCTTCTTGTTGATTGTGCCTGTAGTGACGAAAGATTTACTATTTCGTTTACTCTCGATGTCTTCGTCGTTCTGAAATGCTCAGCGGTAGCATTTCTGGCTGTAGCAGAATAAAAAGCCAGCCCTGGAAGCTGCTTGAAATCCTTCAGGACATAAGTTTCATCGTCCATAACAATGCATGTAAACTTCGTCAAATATTCGCAGTACAAACGTCAAGCCCGTGATTTTGTCGGCAAGTTCTGTTTGTCGTTGCGATTTGAAACTGTTTTTACTTGATACGACTTAAGTCCCAAACGTTGTTTTGATTTTTGGACAAAAACACTTTGGACACCGTTCGAATGGAGAGATTTGGGTTTTTCGTTGATATCCTTTTCACCTTTCGGTCCATAACAGGATCAGCGCGTCCAATGTTTTTATCACTTCTAAGTTTCCTCTCCACCTTCAAACGTTCCGTAAATGATTTGAGCACATCGTGAACAGTGGATTTAGGCAAATCCAATGTTTTTGAAAGGACAAGTCAGGATTTGCCGTACGCCCGTACAAAATTCGCTCGCGCACTTGTTTTTCTTTCGTCGTCACCTTGAAGACTAAACATGAAATGTAAACATCAATCAAAGTCTTTTTCATCTTAGACTCTCAGCTATACCACAGTGAAATTTTTCATTCCTACGTGCAATATTTCAAAAGTTACAATGATTTGAAGGTGTCCGGATTAATGTGGATACAGATGTTATCTCATTGAGTTTTTGTTTACGTTCGAGAATATACACTGAATATGATGGTATACGTAGCGCAACTTTGTATGGCCCATAAAGCTATAGTTACTATTGTAGATCTTAGGTTCTGAACTCAAGGATAGTTTGGATGACCTGGAATATCATAAAATTATCAAATAATGACTGTTGACCTTCCAAATGATACGTTTGAGCACATATCGGAACCTTATATAGTCCTAAAATATACTGTTACAACTGTAGATCTGAAGTTTTGAACTAAAGTACATGTTGGATAACCAAGAACATCCCAGAGAGATACGAGATACGCGATATTTAAAGTTTATCAACCAGGATTAAAAAGGACATGTACCATATGCTAAAACAAAGCATTACGTTATTAGTAAGGTATTTTTTTTTAATTGAATTTCTATATATTGAGGATGTGCTAGGTCGTCGACTATGCCTTAAACTCAGATGTTTTGTTTATTTTCCAAATACAAGAATTGATGTAGAACAAATGTGTCCAGGACAGTGTACAGTTTGATTCAGTCTGTGATTTTATGCAGCCATATTCCTTCTGGGGTAATATATGATTGAAGGGGTTAATATACTATTAAAGACAAGCCTTAACATTTATGAATTCTTCAAAAGTGTTTGGCCCAAAATCAAAAATGTTCTCTATACTCTAATTGTTCTGGTTTGTATTCTCCGTGCGTGGAGTAACGACTATGATGTAGAAGGAGATGTTCGCTCATCACCATGAGGCACCAAGACTGGACAGTAATGTTTGCTAGAATGAAAGATATGAAGAGAAAGTGTTGAAAGTTTCGTCAGTGTACGGTAGGTTGGAAATAGAATAGAAGTATTGAAAATTGATCGAAAGGTCGAAAGGGGGTTAAGAGATACTCGAATCAAGGACGTTACCTTTGCATAACATCCCACTGCGGAGTAGGTCGAGGCACGAACGAAAATCCGCCACTTCAACAGGCAAAAGTAACGGTGCGCGCTCATGTACTACTGATTGCTTTGTGATAGTTTCTAGCGGTAGTTTGTATGCACTCTGTTTTGATGCGCTGTGAAGACCTCCTTTTACAATTTCTCTATTTTAATTGATGCGTAGAAAAATTTTCGATCGATTGGTTCAAAATTTTTAAAATTCTCTAAGGTATTAACGCTCAAAACCTGACCACTCGTGACAGTCGGAGTGCGATTTTTTACCAGTATAGAAAACAAAATCGTAGTCCTACGTCAAAACAAAATGTTAACCACTTTATTCAGGGTAAACAAGAACAACAACAATGGCCTTCGATGATTTTCCATGCGAAACATAAATATTACCATGCGACACTAATTTCACTACAAGTTTCATCGATTCACTAATACATGCAAGCTCCTTGGGCCGGACCTTGTATAAACGTCATTGGCTCGTCCACACATAATTAAACTGGAACATATTCGTGGTTTTCCTATCGCGTTAGTTTGCATGCAATCGACTCACAATATGAGTCTAGAAGTGCTAGCTGGCATGTTGCCACTCTCAGAACGGTTTTCCGAATTATCTCTCAGGCTCTTCACCAGTTGTGAAGTTATGAACCCCCAGGATATCGACATTTTTTGAGAAGCTTCTTGAGTTGAATCTCAAACTTGCTTCATGGCTTTGCACCACTTGTACATTACACAGGATGTCAGGCCTTTGCCGAATATTTCCTCTTGCGTTTGCTTCTCCGACTTTGGCAATTCGATTCATTTTGCTTAAATTATGAAGAAGGAGCTTGATTGCTTCGGCGACATACGCTGCAAAGTTTCGCCAAGTTGATTCCACAAAAGCGTTCTTCTCTCACGTATCATTGATTGAGAAGTCCGCCGATTTTGGTAAGTATATCGAAATTCATAGCGCTAATTGTAAACTTTGAGCCCCTTGTTCCGTTTATATTGCTCGGAATAAGCTGCATTACATTTTACGCAAGATATTATTGCCTCACTAACACCGGATCAGTACTTCATGTTTACGGATTATCTCAGTTCTTTGGAGGCTATTCGCTCCTTGAGGCCGGTAAAGCACTCCTCGTATTTTCTCATGAAAGTACAGGAGCTTCTAAGCGCTTTATCTTCGCGCTTTTTGATCATCACCTTTGTATGGGTCCCTTCTCATTGTTCGATTTTGGGCAATGAAAAAGCGGACTCGCTTGCAAAGGTGGGCGCTATGGAAGGCGTTAATTACGATCGCCAAATCGCCTTTAATGAATTTTCTCCTATTGTTCGTCAACAGTCACACGTCAGCTGGTAGTATAAATGGAGTAAAGGAGATTTGGTCAGATGGCAACATTCTATCATCCCAAAGGTGTAGAAGAAATCTTGGTTTAGGGGGATGAATGTGGGTCGAGACTTCATTCGTGTGATGTCTCGCCTCTTGTCCAATCACTATCCTTTAAACGCTCATTTACACCGATTTGGGCTGAGTGACAGGCATCTTTGTGAGTGTGGATAAGGTTACCAGGACGCAGATCACATTATTTGGTCATGTGCTGATCATCGTGGAGTCAGATCTGAGCTTCATGATTGCCTTCGGGCTCGAGGTAGACAGCCCCATGTACCGGTACGAGATATTTTGGCGTCATCTGGAGTTTATGAAACTTATTTATGTGTTTTTACTAACATGAGAGTGTAGTTTGCTCAACCTGTATGTCGAATTTATTTAAGCTTCGATTTCAGTATTTTTATTTCTATTTTCTCTAAGAATGTTTCAAAAATCTTTTTTTTTTCAAGGCTTGAAACAGATTCAAACATAAAAAATTGCATTTATATTTGTAATGAATGTTCAGTCAACACTCGACCTTAACCACTTTATTACGTTATATACGTTTATTACATTTATAGTGATGGGTACTGACTTGCATTAACTCTTGGAATATCCATAGTCATCATCGCATTTTGCTTCGGTTGATTTGTTAGGGTATAGGCTATTAGCTCCGGTTTCTTTGCTTCCACAGGCGGAAGTTTCTCGCATGGCATGCCATTGGGATGTGATTCTGCAACTGGGTTCGGTTCATTGTTATCATGGACTATACCAGGTTCGTTCCCGCTCGATTGGGCATAGGGCAAAACAGGATCCGAATAGTTAACCTTAGGCAAAGGGCGAATTCCGGGCACGGCGTACAGATGTTGCCCATGTACCGAGAGCAGCGAGCCCCAAGCTCCCAACACCAATAAACTGTAAATGGATGGATTCATTATTCGTTTCAGCAAAAACAGGGTTTTAACGACTGTCAAGCTTAGAGCGGAAAGATTCAACTGACTAGCCTTCCACGAACGAGGTTGTTATTATTCCAAGAATTTTGGTGGTAGGCGTTTTCTAATGGATGAAAATACGTCCGGTATTTGTTAGGATAATCAAATTGCAATTTTATTGTTGTTTGAAACTTTTTCAATTTAGTCAATTGTTCACGTTCAGCGGCCGAGTTCAATGGGTTTTTACTCTTTTTTTTCAAATCCACTATCGTTTGCAAAGCCGGCACTACGTTCGTACGCTTAATGTTATAATAAACTATACCTATCCTATCCCGAAAAATGTTGACCTGACTGTTCAATTTAATTTGACAAAATAGGTCATTTATTGACATGACTCATCGACCGCGTTTTTGTGAATCACAATTCTGTTGAAATTCAATTTTCATTAACAGTAGGGCATCTAGGTAGATCTCCATGTCATCATTATTTTAGAATCCATCTCCATGCTCACGAGCGACTCGAGTGTCACGGCAGACGTGAAAAAATATCCCGTTCGTTAAGGGTCAGCCACAATTGATACGTTGCGGATGCGTTTGCGTGAATTTGACAGTTTTCCCATAGGTTTTCTGTCAAATTTACGTCAACGCATCCGCAACGTATCAATTGTGGGCACAGAGAACAGACATCCAAGCTGGAGTGCCCACCGTGTGTAAATTTCTGTAACTGCCATTTTAAAATTACAGCTCGTTTCCGTTAGTTTTGGTGAATCGTATGTTGATGGCGCCACTTTCTCACCTTGAGATTTAATAGCCTGTCAATTTTAGTTTGGTGAAACCTAGACTAGGTGGCGTTGTTTTTCCAATGGTTTGCTTTTAAAAGTTTACACAGCAAATTGGGGAAAATATGTTCGAGCCTGGATGTCTGTTCTCTGTGTTGTGGGTGACCCTTTGGAACGGGTGCCTGAATGAGGATACAAAATGAACCATCAGCAGCGAGTTAATGATCAAACTTTCGAATAACTCGTATGATATGCCCCACTAACAGGTTGCCCCACTAACGAAGATTAAAATATGTTAACACAGACAAACATACAGAACACTTGCAGTTTTTTAATCGATTACCCATTAAATGGTCAATTCAAATGTTTCTTAGTTGGTGATATCGCCACAGGTAGTACGTATAGCCGATTTTCGTGTTACGTTAACACACTACTGCGATCTGTTCAGCTTAATCATCCATCACAGTGTGCTCAACAGATGGCGTAGGTGTGTTAGTAACCATGATTTGTAGTGAAAAATGTTCGATGTGTTATGTCTGTTTGTCTGTGATATGAATGTTAATAAATTAACGGAGATGGATTAATATTAAAATATAAACATTTTCATAAAAAAAACTCGAGTTATTATGGTCTTTGGTAATAATTTTTGATGCTGCTGATCGAAAATTATGCAGAAAAAATTCAAAACTACCTAATTTAAAAAGTTTTTTTCTGCGTCATTTTATACCCTAAAAGTCATCTATGCGGAGTTTTCAAATTCAAATTGAAATAAAAAAGTTACAGCAAAAAAACTGTTTTTACAAGTCCCACCCTAAGGAAAGTTAGAAAAACTGTTATAAAACGATATGTAGATGAGATAGAATCAAAATTTTTTCACTAAAGTTTCATTAAATTAAAATATCTACAATTCTGTTGAAGCAAAAAATCCTCTAAACCATAAGAATAAAACATCAGTGGGGTTGTGTAAAACACACGACCGGTTGACGTAGGCTACGTGACACCATTTGATTAGTTTCTTAAGTTTCGTAGCGGAACATTGAAACATTGAAAATCTCAAAAATAAATCAATCAAAAAATGATCGAATTTTTAGCGTCCGCTGATTCAATTTTTCGTGACGGCAGCTATTTTAAAAATGTACATGATGTTTAGGTATGCAACGAAGAGAAAACATGAATTGTTTAAGCCACTGCTGTCTGTCAATTTGAAAGTACTTGAACAGTAATCTATCTATATATATAAAAATGGATTTCTGTCTGTCTGTCTGTCTGTCTGTCTGTCTGTCTGTCTGTCTGTCTGTCTGTCTGTCTGTCTGTCTGTCTGTCTGTCTGTCTGTCTGTCTGTCTGTCTGTCTGTCTGTCTCGTCCGTCTGTCTGTCTGTCTGTCTGTCTGTCTGTCTGTCTCTGTCTGTCTGTCTGTCTGTCTGTTCTGTCTGTCTGTCTGTCTGTCTGTCTGTTACGTCTGTCTGTCTGTATCTGTTCTGTCTGCCTGTCTGTCTGTCTGTCTATCCGTCTGTTTTTTTTTTTTTTTTTTTTACAAGGGTTGCAGCGTCATCAAAATCTGTGTGACAGACACCTGAGACACCACACAATGTTCAGGCGAACAGGGTTGGGCTCCTGCCCGACCTGCTAAAAATGTGCCTCCGGAAAATCCGGATCCCTTATCCTCCTTGCCTTGATCCCCAGGACCACAATGCTGCGACTACTTGGGGGGCCGTGCTCATGCACTTCTTCTAAAATTTCGACCCCTAGCTAAGGCTAGTTCGCCGACTGGCTGGATGATCCACTGTTCCGCTGCTACGTTGTATCCATCTCTCGAATCCTCCTGCTTCCCCCGGCGTCGAGGGTGGTCCACCAGTTCCGATGAAGGAAACTTCCGCACTGATGGTGCCCTGACTACCGGTGGTTATCGCAGGGACGCTAACGCGCATTGCGCCGACTTCGTCTTCAGGTTGTAGAGGTGGTCGACAGTTCCGGTGGTAGATGACGTCCACACTGGCGGTGTCCTACATACCGAAGCTCTTTCTTCTTCTTTCTTCTTCTTCAGCAGGCTGGCTGTTCGAGTGCCGAGGTCGGCCCGACGATTTCGGTTGGCAGAAGACTTCCGGTTCACCGGCGCCACGACGACCTGAAGCCGAACACTGCTCACTGCGCTGGATACTCCTCAGAACCGGCGCTTGTTTGTTGGTCCCACCTCCATTTACGCTGTAGCTCCGACAGTATTTGCGTCACAACTCTGCTTACCGCGTTCCACGTGTCTTCCTCGTTGCACATTTGCTCTGCGATATTATCCGGCCTTGGGGCAGGCGATTCCCTCTCGCAATTCTGCAAACCTCGGACAGTCGAACACCACGTGCTCTGGAGTCTCCTCTACGTTGGCACACGCCGGGCAGAAAGGTGACGACGCATGACCACACCGGTGCAGGTATTGGCGAAAACATCCGTGCCCGGACAGGAACTGTGGAGGTAAAGTTCACCTCTCCATGCTCCCTGTTCACCCACGTCGACACATTGGGGATGAGCCGGTGGGTCCACCTTCCATTCTCCGCGTTGTCCCACTCCTGCTGCCATTTGACCATGGAGTCTAGCCTCGCCGTCTTCCTCACATTACTGGTTCCTCTCCGTTGATAGCATTCGATATCCTCTGCTAGGATTACGCAGATTGGAATCATCCCGGCGATAACGCAAACTGCCTCCGACGAGATGGTTCTGTACGCACTCGCGACTCTAATTGCCATCAGACGAAACACGCTGTTCAACTTCCTGCGGTTGCGTTTCGTTTTGAGCGCGGCTCCCATGCTGGAACGCCGTACCGCAGTATCGAGGATGATACGGCAGCCAGAAGTCGCCTACTGCTGCCTTTCGGACCACCGATGTTCGGCATGATGCTTGCAAGCGCACTGACCATTTTAGCCGCCTTTTCGCAGGAATAGTCTACATGGGTGTTGAAATTCAACCGGTCATCGATCATCACTCCTAGATGTCTTAAAGCCCGCACGGACGGTATGACGTGCCCTCCTACGGTAATCTGCATCCACTGGATCTTTCGGCAGTTGCTGACCAGCATCACTTCCGTTTTGTGGTGAGCAAGCTGCAACTTAACTGCATTCATCCAGTTTTCAACTGCGTCGGTCGACTCTGCCACCAGCATTTCTACTTCTTCCAGCGACTCTCCGGTTATCGTGAGGACGACATCATCCGCGAACCCGAAGATCTTTACGCCCTTGGGCAGCTTCAGTTTTAGGACCTGCTGTACATTATGTTCCACAACGTTGGGCCGAGTATGGAGCCTCTGCGGAACGCCCGCCGTAACCTCAATCGACTTCTGCCCCGAGTTCGTTTCGTAGACCAGAATCCGGTTTTGGAAGTAACTCTTAAGGATTTTACACAAGTAGTGGGAGACCCGCATACCATGCAGCGCTGTGGCGATGGCCTCCAGCTGGCACTGTTAAAAGCGTTTTTGACGTCGATCGTTACTACCGCGCAGAACCGATTGCCGCACCTCTTCTTATTGGACGCTCTTCTGCAACTTCAATGACCGTCCTGATTGCATCCACCGTTGATCTCCTTTTCGGAATCCAAACTGCTTTTCACATAAGCCGGTCTCGCCCTCCGTGAACTGCGTCAGTCGATTAGAGTATAATCCTTTCCAGAAGCTTCCCAGTGTATCCAACAGGCATATGGGCCTATACGATGCTGGATTCCCCGGTGGTTTCCCTGGTTTCGGCAGCAGCACCAATTTCTGGATCTTCTACTTATCCGGAAAGTAACCATCTGTTAGGCATTTCTGCAGCACCATCCTGAACAAATCTGGAAAGCCAGTATCGCAGTTTTTAGAGCCACGTTTGGAATGCCATCCGGACCCGGAGCTTTCTTCAGCTTCAGACCTTTCGCCACTAATGACAGCTCGTCGTTGGAGACTTGCAAACCTGCAATGGTTACTCGGTCTTCATCTTCATATGGTGTAGGCGGCCACGTCGTCGAATCATGCTGCGGGAAAAGACCCTCTACGATGATCTTCAGCTTATCCGGGCACATTTCCGCTGGCGTCACTGGACCCCTGATCTGACGCTGTTACGACCCGATAAGCGTTGCCCCAGGGTCACCGTCAGCTTCCCGGCACAACTCCTTGAAGCAGTTGATTGGCTGATTTTAATCTCCCGTTTGAAGGCCGCTCTAGCTTCACGGAAGATTATCTTACGCTCCTCTCTGACCGTTTCAGACCTTGTTCTCTGAAAGCGTCTTCTAGCTCTGAGACAAGCAGCACGAAGGCTAGCAAGAGTTTCGTTCCACCAGTAATTTAACCGCCGGTTGTTCTTTGTCTCCAATCTCCTTGGCATCGTCGCATCGCAAGCCCTCGCCAGAGTTTCTGTCAAATCATCTGCATCAAGATTTGTAGCGCCACTGTCTGCGCGAAGTGCTTCAATCAAAAGATCCTTGTCGAAGTCCTTCGTCTTCCATCTCCGCCGGCTTGTCCTTATCTCTCTTACAACCGTCTGCATTCGTGTTCCAACACTATACCGGATCGACTGGTGATCACTATGTGTATAGTCCTCACAAACTCTCCAGTTCATGCTCCTCACCAGCGACGGACTGCAGAACGTGACGTCGATGATGGACTCCCTGCCATTTCTGCGAAATGGTACTAACGGTACCTTTGTTGCACAGCCTGATGTCCAGCTTCGCCAACGCTTCCAGCAAACTGTATCCTCTGGGGTTAGTCAGTCTGCTTCCCACTCCACTGCCCAAGCATTGAAGTCGCCTCCAATGATTACCGGTCTTCGGTCGATCAGCTCTCTGTGAGAGCGTCCAGCATTCGGTTGTACTGCTCCAGAGTCCACCGTGGGGGTGCGTAACAGCTGCACACAAAGATCCCATTAATTTTGACGATTACGAAACCTTCGCTTGAACTGTCTACCACCTCTTGGATAGGAATCTGCCCATCACTTGGATAGCCGTAATCCCTGATGAGTCCCCACCCAGTTGCCGTTGTCAGAGGGGATCCGATAAGGTTCAGCAATAACTGCCACGTCGCACCTTGATTCTGTTGTCGACTGCCACAACAGTTGCTGTGCGGTGTCGCAATGATTGAGATTTAACTGGGTGATCTCCATTAATCCTGGCCCGCCATCGCCTTCTTGTATGCAGGGCATTGGAAGCCACCCGTCGCGTGGTCGTTTCCGTCTTCCGGTTTACAGAGCAAGCATCTCGGTTGCTTCGTGCAGTCCCTAGCAACGTGTCCTTCTTCACCACATTTCCTACATAGACCGGATCTGTCCGGACCTTTGCAGTTTCGCGCTTGGTGGCCAAACGCCATGCATTTAAAGCATCTCTCCATCTGTTTTTTATTCGAGGGGTGAGTCTCAACGGACACACTGACCATCCGACTTCTCACCTTGCCCACCTCCACCATTTTGTTGGCAGCCTCTACCGGTAGTCTTATCGCTGCTATTTGTGTACCACCGTACGCTCTCCTCAACCGAATGGTCATCTGAACCTCACTCAGCGCGCATTGTGAGTTCAGTGCATCCCTCAGTTCGTCTACCGTAGTGATCTCGTCCAGGTCTCTGCACTCGACCACCGCCTCCTGCGTTAAAGCCCTTACATTTCCTTCACTACCTAAGGAGTTGGCAATAAGTTCCCGAAGGCCGAGCTCCTGATCATGGGATCCTTCTTCAGCTCGAACAGCAACTCCCTTCTGGGTGCGTCTAGTCCTCACCACTTTTTCACCCAAGTCCTTGAGCTCCGGGTCCTCCCTCACTTTTCTTAAGATCGCTGCGTACGTCGTCTTATCTTTCACTTCGACGATCAAAGCATCCCCTTGAGCCTCTTCCGAGGAGACCGACGTTTTTCTTCTTCTTCTGCTCCTTTTCTTCTCCACGTGTCTCTCCTGCTTTCCCTCTTCTCCCGCTGGCTTTCCACTGTTTGCCAATCACCGTTCTTGACGCCTTCCTCCAGTACGCTAGCACAGTCCTGCACGTTGCGCTGCTTCTTCGGGGCTTCTGTGCTCTCCTGGCGAGTCCCTGACTCGCTTCTCCGTGCGAGTATTTCGGGGGCTCATTGGTGTCTGCTGTGCCGCAGCCGCTGTGTGCTCCGCTGCGTGCCCCACTGCCTCTTTCAGCGTTTTTTCAGCTGATTCAGCTCTACTTTGAGCGTGTCATGTTCGCGCTCGGCTGCTTTAACGGCGGATTTGATGCTCGTCACTAGTAGCTTGATCTTCGTGTGGACATTGTGCTTGTCTTTCACGAAGTCATAAAGCTCGTTGACTCGCTTCCGTACCTCCATCAGGTTGGACCTCCCAAGTTGCTCCTCTTGACTAGCACTATTCTCCGATCTTGGTGTGGACACCCTATTCTCGGCTCCTAGCTCCTTCTGGCCTGCCTGGATCTCACCAGTCTTCGCCAAACTGCTGGTACTCGCTACTGCTGCCTGTGGCATCACTGGAGATCGCTGCAACTTTCCACTTTTGGCGAAAACATTCGCCTCGCCTGCGCCTTCTTTTTGTTTCTTTTTTTCTGTTTTTGTTTTTGTTTTGTTTCTGCTTCTGTTGTTTCCATGTTAAAGGGTCCCTCTCCGGGCCGTTATCTCTACCTGTTGCAGATAGTCGCCTCTTGTGATCCCATGGGTGCCTTTGTAAACAGTGAGGTCCATGCAAGGTTGACTCCGGTGCCTTATAGCACCGTGTTCAGAGCCGGATCGGCGTAAATCAGGAATGGTGCATCTGAACCTACTACCCATCGATATAGATGCCAGGTTTTGAGCGTTACCGGAGGCCTGCCAGGTTGTTTACCGGGACGGAGGCAGTCGAACCATTAGCCTGCTTGCCATTTCAAGAAGATGTCACTCTTTTTACTCAGGAAACAGAATAGCTCGACTGTCAGCCCATAGACGCCTAATCCTATCCATAAACCGAGACTTGTCCGATGTCGTTTGCCGTGACCAGTATACCATAATCAGGATCTCACTGGTATTAACCCTGATGTGCCGGTTGGCACTCCTTTGGGCTACCCATCGTCGTTTTCCGATCCATATTCCGATCTAGTCCGTTGTCGTAAGCCTTAGCCAGTATGCCATAATCAGGATGTTACTGGCGTGGATCCTGACAGCCTGGTGGCACTCCTATGATTTTTGGTCCACCCCGGGTATTTTATTTCCCGGTACCCTTCAACTTATCATTGACGAGCTGTTCCCCTATCCGCCACCTGGGGAGGCGCCCGTTTGGAGATATCGAACTCCTGCGTGGTGTCTGTCTGTCTGTCTTCTGTCTGTCTGTCTGTCTGTCTGTCTGTCTGTCTGTCTGTCTGTCTGTCTGTCTGTCTGTCTGTCTGTCTGTCTGTCTGTCTGTCTGTCTGTCTGTCTGTCTGTCTGTCTGTCTGTCTGTCTGTCTGTCTGTCTGTCTGTCTGTCTGTCTGTCTGTCTGTCTCGGTCTGTCTGTCTGTCTGTCTGTCTGTCTGTCTGTCTGTCTGTCTGTCTGTCTGTCTGTCTGTCTGTCTGTCTGTCTGTCTGTCTGTCTGTCTGTCTGTCTGTCTGTCTGTCTGTCTGTCTGTCTGTCTGTCTGTCTGTCTGTCTGTCTGTCTGTCTGTCTGTCTGTCTGTCTGTCTGTCTGTCTGTCTGTCTGTCTGTCTGTCTGTCTGTCTGTCTGTCTGTCTGTCTGTCTGTCTGTCTGTCTGTCTGTCTGTCTGTCTGTCTGCTCTGTCTGTCTGTCTGTCTGTCTGTCTGTCTGTCTGTCTGTCTGTCTGTCTGTCTGTCTGTCTGTCTGTCTGTCTGTCTGTCTGTCTGTCTGTCTGTCTGTCTGTCTGTCTGTCTGTCTGTCTGTCTGTCTGTCTGTCTGTCTGTCTGTCTGTCTGTCTGTCTGTCTGTCTGTCTGTCTGTCTGTCTGTCTGTCTGTCTGTCTGTCTGTCTGTCTGTCTGTCTGTCTGTCTGTCTGTCTGTCTGTCTGTCTGTCTGTCTGTCTGTCTGTCTGTCTGTCTGTCTGTCTGTCTGTCTGTCTGTCTGTCTGTCTGTCTGTCTGTCTGTCTGTCTGTCTGTCTGTCTGTCTGTCTGTCTGTCTGTCTGTCTGTCTGTCTGTCTGTCTGTCTGTCTGTCTGTCTGTCTGTTTTTTTTTTTTTTTTACAAGGGTTGAAAGGCCATCAAAAATCTGTGTGACAGACACCTGAGACACCACACAATGTTCAGGCGAACAGGGGTTGGGCTCCTGCCCGACCTGCTAAAAATGTGCCTCCCGGAAAGTCCGGATCCCTTATCCTCCTTGCCTTGATCCCCCGGGACCACAATGCTGCGACTACTTCGGGGGGCTGTGCTCATGCACTTCTTCTGAAATTTCGACCCCTAGCTAAGGCTAGTTCGCCGACTGGCTGGATGATCCACTGTTCCGCTGCTACGTTGTATCCATCTCTCGAATCCTCCTGCTTCCCCGGCGTCGAGGGTGGTCCACCAGTTCCGGTGAAGGAAACTTCCGCACTGATGGTGCCCCGACTACCGGCGGTTATCGCAGGGGACGCTAACGCGCATTGCGCCGACTTCGTCTTCAGGTTGTAGAGGTGGTCCGACAGTTCCGGTGGTAGATGACGTCCACACTGGCGGTGCCCTACATACCCGAAGCTCTTTCTTCTTCTTTCTTCTTCTTCAGCAGGCTGGCTGTTCGAGTGCCGAGGTCGGCCCGACGATTTCGGTTGGCAGAAGACTTCCGGTTCACCGGCGCCACGACGACCCGAAGCCGAACACTGCTCACTGCGCTGGATACTCCTCAGAACCCGCGCTTGTTTGTTGGTCCCACCTCCATTTACGCTGTAGCTCCGACAGTATTTGCGTCACAACTCTGCTTACCGCGTTCCACGTGTCTTCCTCGTTGCACATTCGCTCTGCGATATTATCCGGCCTTGGGGCAGGCATTCCCTTCGCAATTCCGCAAACCTCGGACAGTCGAACACCACGTGCTCTGGAGTCTCCTCTACGTTGGCACACGCCGGGCAGAAAGGTGACGACGCATGACCACACCGGTGCAGGTATTGGCGAAAACATCCGTGCCCGGACAGGAACTGTGTGAGGTAAAAGTTCACCTCTCCATGCTCCCTGTTCACCCACGTCGACACATTGGGGATGAGCCGGTGGGTCCACCTTCCATTCTCCGCGTTGTCCCACTCCTGCTGCCATTTGACCATGGAGTCTAGCCTCGCCGTCTTCCTCACATTACTGGTTCCTCTCCGTTGATAGCATTCGATATCCTCTGCTAGGGTTACGCAGATTGGAATCATCCCGGCGATAACGCAAACTGCCTCCGACGAGATGGTTCTGTACGCACTCGCGACTCTAATTGCCATCAGACGAAACACGCTGTTCAACTTCCTGCGGTTACGTTTCGTTTTGAGCGCGGCTCCCCATGCTGGAACGCCGTACCGCAGTATCGAGGATGATACGGCAGCCAGAAGTCGCCTACTGCTGCCTTTCGGACCACCGATGTTCGGCATGATCCTTGCAAGCGCACTGACCATTTTAGCCGCTTTTTCGCAGGAATAGTCTACATGGGTGTTGAAATTCAACCGGTCGTCGATCATCACTCCTAGATGTCTTAAAGCCCGCACGGACGGTATGACGTGCCCTCCTACGGTAATCTGCATCCACTGGATCTTTCGGCAGTTGCTAACCAGCATCACTTCCGTTTTGTGGTGAGCGAGCTGCAACTTGACTGCATTCATCCAGTTTTCAACTGCGTCGGTCGACTCCGCCACCAGCATTTCTACTTCTTCCAGCGACTCTCCGGTTATCGTGAGGACGACATCATCCGCGAACCCGAAGATCTTTACGCCCTTGGGCAGCTTCAGTTTTGGGACTCCGTTGTAGCATTATGTTCCACAACGTTGGGCCGAGTATGGAGCCTTGCGGAACGCCCGCCGTAACCCTAATCGACTTCGCCCCGAGTTCGTTTCGTAGACCAGAATCCGGTTTTGGAAGTAACTCTTAAGGATTTTACACAAGTAGTGGGGGACTCGCATACCATGCAGCGCTGTGGCGATGGCCTCCCAGCTGGCACTGTTAAAAGCGTTTTTGACGTCGATCGTTACTACCGCGCAGAACCGATTGCCGCACCTCTTCTTCTTGGACGCTCTCTCTACAACTTCAATGACCGTCCTGATTGCATCCACCGTTGATCTCCTTTTCGGAATCCAAACTGCTTTTCAGATAAGCCGGTCTCGCCCTCCGTGAACTGCGTCAGTCGATTAAGTATAATCCTTTCCAGAAGCTTCCCCAGTGTATCCAACAGGCATATGGGCCTATACGATGCTGGATTCCCCGGTGGTTTCCTGGTTTCGGCAGCAGCACCAATTTCTGGATCTTCCACTTATCCGGAAAGTAACCATCTGCTAGGCATTTCTGCAGCACCATCCTGAACAAATCTGGAAACGCCAGTATCGCAGTTTTAGAGCCACGTTTGGAATGCCATCCGGACCCGGAGCTTTCTTCAGCTTCAGACCTTTCGCCACTAATGACAGCTCGTCGTTGGAGACTTGCAAACCTGCAATGGTTACTCGGTCTTCATCTTCATATGGTGTAGGCGGCCACGTCGTCGAATCATGCTGCGGGAAAAGACCCTCCACGATGATCTTCAGCTTATCCGGGCACATTTCCGCTGGCGTCACTGGACCCCTGATCTTCGCTGTTACGACCCGATAAGCGGTGCCCCAAGGGTCATCGTCAGCTTCCCGGCACAACTCCTTGAAGCAGTTGGATTGGCTGATTTTAATCTCCCGTTTGAAGGCCGCTCTAGCTTCACGGAAGATTATCTTACGCCCTCTCTGACCGTTTCAGACCTTGTTCTCTGAAAGCGTCTTCTAGCTCTGAGACAAGCAGCACGAAGGCTAGCAAGAGTTTCGTTCCACCAGTAATTTAACCGCCGGTTGTTTTTTGGCTCCAATCTCCTTGGCATCGTCGCATCGCAAGCCCTCGCCAGAGTTTCTGTCAAATCATCTGCATCAAGATTTGTAGCGCTACCGTCTGCGCGAAGTGCTTCAATCAAAAGATCCTTGTCGAAGTCCTTCGTCTTCCATCTCCGCCCGCTTGTCCTTATCTCTCTTACAACCGTCTGCATTCGTGTTCCAACACTATACCGGATCGACTGGTGATCACTATGTGTATAGTCCTCACAAACTCTCCAGTTCATGCTCCTCACCAGCGACGGACTGCAGAACGTGACGTCGATGATAGACTCCTGCCATTTCTGCGAAATGTACTGAACGGTACCTTTGTTGCACAGCCTGATGTCCAGCTTCGCCAACGCTTCCAGCAAACTGTATCCTCTGGGGTTAGTCAGTCTGCTTCCCCACTCCACTGCCCAAGCATTGAAGTCGCCTCCAATGATTACCGGTCTTCGGTCGATCAGCTTCTCTGTGAGAGCGTCCAGCATTCGGTTGTACTGCTCCAGAGTCCACCGTGGGGTGCGTAACAGCTGCACACAAAGATCCCATTAATTTTGACGATTACGAAACCTTCGCTTGAACTGTCTACCACCTCTTGGATAGGGAATCTGCCCATCACTTGGATAGCCGTAATCCCTGATGAGTCCCCCACCCAGTTGCCGTTGTCAGAGGGATCCGATAAGGTTCAGCAATAATAGCCACGTCGCACATTGATTCTGTTGTCGACTGCCACAACAGTTGCTGTGCGGTGTCGCAATGATTGAGATTTAACTGGGTGATCTCCATTAATCCTGGCCCGCCATCGCCTTCTTGTATGCAGGGCATTGGAAGCCACCCGTCGCGTGGTCGTTTCCGTCTTCCGGTTTACAGAGCAAGCATCTCGGTTGCTTCGTGCAGTCCCTAGCAACGTGTCCTTCTTCACCACATTTCCTACATAGACCGGATCTGTCCGGACCTTTGCAGTTTCTGCGCTTGGTGGCCAAACGCCATGCATTTAAAGCATCTCTCCATCTGTTTTTTTATTCGAGGGGTGAGTCTCAACGGACACACTGACCATCCGACTTTCACCTTGCCCACCTCCACCATTTTGTTGGCAGCCTCTACCGGTAGTCTTATCGCTGCTATTTGTGTACCACCGTACGCTCTCCTCAACCGAATGGTCATCTGAACTTCACTCAGCGCGCATTGTGAGGCCAGTGCATCCCTCAGTTCGTCTACCGTAGTGATCTCGTCCAGGTCTCTGCACTCGACCACCGCCTCCTGCGTTAAAGCCCTTACATTTCCTTCACTACCTAAGGAGTTGGCAATAAGTTCCCGGAAGGCCGAGCTCCTGATCATGGGATCCTTCTTCAGCTCGAACAGCAACTCCCCTTCTGGGTGCGTCTAGTCCTCACCACTTTTTCACCCAAGTCCTTGAGCTCCGGGTCCTCCCTCACTTTTCTTAAGATCGCTGCGTACGTCGTCTTATCACTCACTTCGACGATCAAAGCATCCCCTTGAGCCTCTTCCGAGGAGACCGACGTTTTTCTTCTTCTTCTGCTCCTTTTTCTTCTCCACGTGTCTCTCCTGCTTTTCCCTCTTCTCCCGCTGGCTTTCCACGGTTTGCCAATCACCGTTCTTGACGCCTTCCTCCAGTACGCTAGCACAGTCCTGCACGTTGCGCTGCTTCTTCGGGGCTTCGTGCTCTCCTGGCGAGTCCCTGACTCGCTTCTCCGTGCGAGTATTTCGGGGGCTCATTGGTGTCTGCTGTGCCGCAGCCGCTGCGCGCGCCGCTGCGTGCCCTACTGCCTCTTTCAGCGTTTTTTCAGCTGATTCAGCTCTACTTTTGAGCGTGTCATGTTCGCGCTCGGCTGCTTTAACGGCGGATTTGATGCTCGTCACTAGTAGCTTGATCTTCGTGTGGACATTGTGCTTGTCTTTCACGAAGTCGCAAAGCCTCGTTGACTCGCTTCCGTACCTCCATCAGGTTGGACCTCCCAAGTTGCTCCTCTTGACTAGCACTATTTTCCGATCTTGGTGTGGACACCCTATTCTCGGCTCCTAGCTCCTTCTGGCCTGCCTGGATCTCACCAGTCTTCGCCAAACTGCTGGTACTCGCTACTGCTGCCTGTGGCATCACTGGAGATCGCTGCAACTTTCCACTTTTGGCGAAAACATCCGCCCCGCCTGCGCCTTCTTTTTTGTTTCTTTTTTCTGTTTTTGTTTTTGTTTCTGCTTCTGTTGTTTCCATGTTAAAAGGGTCCCTTCTCCGGGCCGTTATTCTACCTGTTGCAGATAGTCGCCTCTTGTGATCCCATGGGTGCCTTGCAAACAGTGAGGTCCATGTGAGGTTGACTCCGGTGCCTTATAGCACCGTGTTCAGAGCCGGATCGGCGTAAATCAGGAATGGTGCATCTGAACCTACTACCCATCGATATAGATGCCAGGTTTTGAGCGTTACCGGAGGCCTGCCAGGTTGTTTACCGGGACGGAGGCAGTCGAACCATTAGCCTGCTTGCCATTTCAAGAAGATGTCACTCTTTTTTACTCAGGAAACAGAATAGCTCGACTGTCAGCCCATAGACGCCTAATCCTATCCATAAACCGAGACTTGTCCGATGTCGTTTGCCGTGACCAGTATACCATAATCAGGATCTCACTGGTATTAACCCTGATGTGCCGGTTGGCACCTTTGGGCTACCCATCGTCGTTTTCCGATCCATATTCCGGATCTAGTCCGTTGTCGTAAGCCTTAGCCAGTATGCCATAATCAGGATGTTACTGGCGTGGATCCTGATGTGCCTGGTGGCACTCCTATGATTTTTGGTCCGCCCCGGGTATTTTATTTCCCGGTACCCTTCAACTTATCATTGACGAGTTGCTCCCCTATCCGCCACCTGGGGGAGGCGCCTGTTTGGAGATATCGAACTCCTGGGCGGGTGTCTGTCTGTCTGTCTGTCTGTCTGTCTGTCTGTCTGTCTGTCTGTCTGTCTGTCTGTCTGTCTGTCTGTCTGTCTGTCTGTCTGTCTGTCTGTCTGTCTGTCTGTCTGTCTGTCTGTCTGTCTGTCTGTCTGTCTGTCTGTCTGTCTGTCTGTCTGTCTGTCTGTCTGTCTGTCTGTCTGTCTGTCTGTCTGTCTGTCTGTCTGTCTGTCTGTCTGTCTGTCTGTCTGTCTGTCTGTCTGTCTGTCTGTCTGTCTGTCTGTCTGTCTGTCTGTCTGTCTGTCTGTCTGTCTGTCTGTCTGTCTGTCTGTCTGTCTGTCTGTCTGTCTGTCTGTCTGTCTGTCTGTCTGTCTGTCTGTCTGTCTGTCTGTCTGTCTGTCTGTCTGTCTGTCTGTCTGTCTGTCTGTCTGTCTGTCTGTCTGTCTGTCTGTCTGTCTGTCTGTCTGTCTGTCTGTCTGTCTGTCTGTCTGTCTGTCTGTCTGTCTGTCTGTCTGTCTGTCTGTCTGTCTGTCTGTCTGTCTGTCTGTCTGTCTGTCTGTCTGTCTGTCTGTCTGTCTGTCTGTCTGTCTGTCTGTCTGTCTGTCTGTCTGTCTGTCTGTCTGTCTGTCTGTCTGTCTGTCTGTCTGTCTGTCTGTCTGTCTGTCTGTCTGTCTGTCTGTCTGTCTGTCTGTCTGTCTGTCTGTCTGTCTGTCTGTCTGTCTGTCTGTCTGTCTGTCTGTCTGTCTGTCTGTCTGTCTGTCTGTCTGTCTGTCTGTCTGTCTGTCTGTCTGTCTGTCTGTCTGTCTGTCTGTCTGTCTGTCTGTCTGTCTGTCTGTCTGTCTGTCTGTCTGTCTGTCTGTCTGTCTGTCTGTCTGTCTGTCTGTCTGTCTGTCTGTCTGTCTGTCTGTCTGTCTGTCTGTCTGTCTGTCTGTCTGTCTGTCTGTCTGTCTGTCTGTCTGTCTGTCTGTCTGTCTGTCTGTCTGTCTGTCTGTCTGTCTGTCTGTCTGTCTGTCTGTCTGTCTGTCTGTCTGTCTGTCTGTCTGTCTGTCTGTCTGTCTGTCTGTCTGTCTGTCTGTCTGTCTGTCTGTCTGTCTGTCTGTCTGTCTGTCTGTCTGTCTGTCTGTCTGTCTGTCTGTCTGTCTGTCTGTCTGTCTGTCTGTCTGTCTGTCTGTCTGTCTGTCTGTCTGTCTGTCTGTCTGTCTGTCTGTCTGTCTGTCTGTCTGTCTGTCTGTCTGTCTGTCTGTCTGTCTGTCTGTCTGTCTGTCTGTCTGTCTGTCTGTCTGTCTGCACAAATGAAACACACATTTCTGCATAACTCGAGAATTAATCAAGCAAATGGAATGAAATTTGGCATGTGGTGGTTCTGAGAGGGAGGAGGGGGGCCTCCTATTAAAATTAAACACAAATTTCAGCATCACTCTAGCAATAATGAAACAAATAGAAACAAACTTGGAATGTCGATGTTTTTTATGACAATAAATGTTTTTATGGTGGTTTTAGACCCCTCCCATAAAAATGAAACACTTGTTTCTGCATAACTCGAGGACTAATCAAACAAATGGAACCAAATTTGGCATGTAGAGGTTTTTGAAGGCAAGAAATGTTTGTATGGTGATTTGAAATCACATCTCTCTGTGTAATGGGGGGGGGGGGGGCTCGCATACAAATGAAACACAAATTTCTGCATATCTCAAGAACTAATCAAGCAAGAGGAACCAAATTTGATATGTGGAGGTTTTTGAAGTCCAGAAATGTTTCTATGGTAGTTCGAGAGCCCTCTTATTTCTGGAAGGTGGGGCTCTCATACAAATGAAACAGAAATCTCTGCATAACTCAAGAACTAATCAGGCAAATGGAACCAGTGACGGAATCGACGAACATTTGAAGCAAAATTGGCCGGAGCAGAACCCTCTTACCTCATTAGCGAAAGTCTATTTATTATGTCACGCAGTAAGGGGAGCGGGCAGTTTGGGAAAAGGTAACAATTCTTACAAACAAATTTGAAGCTCCATTTAAGAACGTGACAAGGGTGGGAGGGGGGTTTCTTAAAAGTAACTTTTTTGCGTGACATAATTAATGAATGTCCATTTTTCACAAGTCCATTTTTCACAAACGCAAGTCATCTTGCAAAAAAAGCCGGGCTTGAAAGCGAGTGAATGAAGCGAGTGCCCGACAACAGGTGGCGCAGCGCACGAGAACAAACAATGGGCGTCCGGTTGGCAGATGATAATCAGGCCGAGTACGATCGTGACAGCAAATACGAATGTGTTGGTTACCTCCTAGAGGATCGATGATTGATTGCCTTTGCCAAACTGGCAAAGTCTAAACGCACACAGCAACGATAATTCAACTTATAGCTGTGTCGATTATTGACGAAACAACGGCGGATGGGTTCAATCCGAAGAATGCAAAATGTCGGTCGATCTGGTTATAATTAGTACGGTTAGTATTTCCTTGGATTTTCATAAAATATCCATGAGAAGTGAAAATGATTTTATCTCAGTGTTAAGATGATGGTTACTTTCCCGGTTTTCATGGTTACTGCTTGTCACTTCTATGCCAACTGAAGTTTGTTTGCTGCAATGAATGCAGTCGGCTTTAAGGGCGGGTCAAAAATCTGCTGTCACTGTTGTTTTGATTATCAATCGGTAAGCATGAATTTCATTAGACGAAATCTATTGTGATGATTTTTATATCATTAAGAGCTTTTGAATCCTAATACGGACATCGAACAACCAGGGCCGTCATCATCGTTCCATTAGAATAGTGCTAGCAATGTCGAGCTAGAATACCCTGAACTGGTCTGCCCTTGCATATATTTATTCCAATCCCAACGGGTTATCTTTATTCATTGTGGTTTAGTAATTTTCATTTCTGACATTAATATTGGCATGATTCTTATCAAGACTGATCTGAAGACAGGACCATCAAACATACACTGGTGGAGAGAGGCGAGGTGGGACAAGGGTACAAAATGGCGGCTTAATCAGTATCAGTCTCAAGCCTTCTCAGAATTAAATGTAATTATATTATCCTATTTGGGGTGATGGGTTAAGATAACGGATGATAAGCGACTTGAAGAAATATTGCTGGCGGCAATTTTAGACGGTTTTCACCGGAAAACTTTGATCAGAATCGGAACGAAAAACAGGTCATCAACATGAAAACACATACCACAACACAAAAAATAACTATTACAGGACACACTATAGTACTCCTAAGATGTTTATCAAAAGGGCGAATGTCCTTGCCAACTACAATTTTTTTAAATAATTTAATAAATTTTCCTCTGCGCGCACCGCGACCCACGCCGTTTTTCCACTGATTTGCTATGCAAACCTTCTTTTTCACTCCACTCGCTAGTGTTCCTGCACTAATCTAGAAAATACATGTTTATTTTCGGGAACGCACTCTTTACAAATCGTAGGGAACGGTATTCCTGGACGTAAATGAAATAAATATCGGTGTTTACTAGTAAAAATAACCATTCATGCAAACCTTTCATAAATACTAAACAATCCAATTAATAACTGGAAGTGTTTCCAGAATACTGAGACGTTGAATGCAAAAAAAAGTAAATTGTGATTAGCAATAAGCTTGCAAGAAGAAGACGAAAAAAAGTAGAAGATATGCGATCAGAACATCATTCCGAAATGCTGAAGATTCAGCGAAAAACTAATGTTACGCCTCAAGTAAAAATAAGTTATCAAACTCTGATATCACGTGGCTTCAATATTTATTTACATCCTCAAAAAAGGTCTTGATAAAATTTTAAATAGTGAAGCTTCCTTGTTTACATAAAAACCATTTAATTAGAATTGCATTTGAATTTTTTAGAAGCATTTCAAAATGTTCGTCCTATACTTATATAGGAGCTGTCAGATTTATCACCACTCGATGTCTTCTTCTTTTTTCTACATAAAGCTCCCCGCTGCTATCAATAGACAATATTCTCCAATATCCAATCCATGTAGAACGATACCCTAGTGTACACCGCCGGTAACAACGTCCTTCCACATGGTGGTCCAAAGCTTACGATTCCAATGAGATAGTAGTTTCCATTCAACTGAATTTGAAGGGGACCTCCCGAATCTCCTCCACAGGTATCACGAATGCTGTCCGTGGAAGACGATCGTGCACAAATGTGCATGTCGCTCACATTTACATCGCTCAAATCTCGCGAACATTCGTTTAGGCTTATTGTTGTTAATTCAGCATACATTTTGAATCGGCTTCCTGTTTCTGAAATGATAATTTTCTCCAATCATGAATTATTTCAGTTAACTGTTGTTTTCCGTATAACTAACCATTATTTTTCGATCGTCCCCAACCAACTACGCTTACAATATCATTAGCGAAAACGTTGTTTCTTAATTCCTCGGATTGAGGCAAACAAATTGGCAGAATGTGGGTCGTATAGCTTCCCGGAAGACCTTCGGTTAATCTGAGCAATGCTATGTCATTTTTTTGTTTTCGGTATCTGTGATGTATGATGATCCTACTAATAGTCATGATCAGAACGTCAGGATTGCAGTCTTCGTCGTCATTCTCTTCGCAATCCGGATTAGTTCCAAGATCCCATTCACCGAGCCGAACTTTCAGTCTAAATGAAGATAAAGTACATTATAACCACACGTGTGCACACATATCTGAAATAACATTCGCACTCACTCTTCCACTGTTATATTAGTAACGCAATGAGCCGCCGTAATCACATATCTAGTGTTGATCAAAGAACCTCCGCAGAGTACGCCTTGTTTTCTCCGTTGATTGTAGTCTAAGGCTACTGTCCAACGGAATTGTTCTTTTTCGGTTATTGCACCGCCAATTATCCGCTGACCAGCATTATCAAGTCCGCAATCTGCTTCATCTGGAAGAGATGGTGGTGGTTCTATGATAGCTTCGGTACTCGTGCTAACTATCGGAGAGTCATCCTCGAATGGTTTCTCACAACAAACCTAAAAGAAGAAGTAATTTTAATAAATCCATTCGATATAACTCGTAATCCTTACCTTGTTTCGTCCACAAATATGGGCACGTAGATAACGTTGTTCAGCCTTTGAAACTGCTATGCCAAAAGCAATCTTTCGCAACTCTGGACAATTGTCTATGTGCACACATCTTCCCTGATGTGCCTTTCCCGTAAGGCAAGAATTGTCTAAGAGAATGACTTGCTCAACTAAATTATACAATATTGCTTCAATGAATTACCTGGATCATTTGCTACTGCAAACCTTACAATCCCAATTGAACAACAAAACAACCAAAACTCAAATAAGCTCATCTCCGTTCATTTGGCTCGCGATTTTAATATTGAACTAAACCAGTTACATGCGGAATGCCTTGACTGGTGGTTAAATAAAAACAAAAACGCCCGGTTAAGTGCACGAGATAAAGCAAACTGACAAGACATCTGTGTCTGTCTTGAATTCTGACGATGCAGTCGGATTAGTTTGAGTGATATTCATAATGTTGGTTTTGGTTGAATTTGTTGTTTCATGGCTCGTTACTCGAAAATCATTTCATGTGAAAAGAAGAGTATGACATTCATGTGGAAATTAAATCATTATTGAAAGTCTTAGTTGGATCATAAAAGTTCAATATTAACGAATTATATTATTAACGAAATCGAGTCCACCAAAGTGTCATACGGGAGTATTGGGGCATTATGGCCACCTTAAGGGGATGCTAATTCTTTGCATATCAAATAAATATTATCAAGGCGAAGGTAGCTCATCGATTGCCTGTCGATCTGCCAGATTTGGATGCCTTCTGCATTGAGTTATCTCAAATTATAATATTCCGTCCACTATATCGCAAAACATTGCGATTGCTTGAGTGGATTGGAGATAATTAAATCATTGAACTTAGGACCGAGTCTCCCCCGATTAGTGCAAAAAAGATGAGCTTGAAATCAATAGAAGCATAAAGATGCCAGAAGGCATGCTTCTACAGGCTCTTATTTCACCAAATTGTTCAATCGTAGTTTTAGGTGGATTAGTATAGCATACTACTGCTATTTAAAAAAAAGACTTGCATTCGTTTATAAGTTGTAAAGGATTATAGTTAAGTATTTTTATTTGGTAATATTATGATAGGATATTCCTTTTTATTCAAAAGCGGTTCAACCTGGCCCTTCAAACACTTACATTGCTATCTGTGAATAGTTACACTTCAATATAAAAAAGTCTTTTGGGGTCATGAATTTTACTTTTCATAAATGTGTCCTGAATCTCTGCGTTGAAATTTCACCTTCGATGATTGGAATGATCTACTCTGTTTTTCAGATTTTCTAGGACTGTTGAGATATTAAAACATGCCTAATTTTTATTTTGAGATACAAACCAGCGGCTGTAAGATATCTGTCGTACATACAGTATGTCGAAAAGTTTATCCATCCCTTATAATCGCGTTTCAGTAAAAATTTTGATGAACTGTTCGTGATAGCGAAATATATCTGGCCATGTCATCGTCACATCGTATCATGGAACGGAAGGGTAACTTAGAACGATTCAATGACACGAAAAGTGAAAAATTTTGTTGCGTAAAAAGTATTTCGATTCTATTTTTACCATTTTTACAGTGTCAAAGAAACGTCAAATCAACTGCTCTAAGTGGTATATTTGCTGCAATATGATCATCACAGTATGTTCTGGTTACTTGAAGAAAAAACAACAACACTCCCTTTTGTGATTTTTCCATATTATTCTGTGATAATATCGCCAAAAAAAACTATTACTACTTACACCTTTGAATTGTTGGATGCATTTCTACAATCTTAAAGAATCAAATATTTGGAGCACACGAATATATGGTTGCTATCGTGAACACTCGAATCAATAAACTACACCCAAGATTTTCATGAGGAGATTCCGTTGGAAGGTTTGAAAAAAAAATTAAGAGGTACTATTCAGATAGTGCTAACTAAACCATGCCAATGCTTAGAGACTACGCTACTAATGTTTTTTGTATTTAAGTGGGTATATACAGTTAAAACGAGAAAAAAAACTCATTTTTGAAAAAAAAATTGTGTGGCCAATTTGTATATCAAAATATTGTTTTAAATTGTTTTTCAACAAAATGGCGGACGATAGAGTGCGTTGAAAAAGTCGTTGTATTTTGCTTGTGCCGGCTCTCTTGGTCGCAGTTTTGATCTGAAACCTGCTAACACAAAAAAAAATCAATAATTACATTTAAATTTAGTAAATGAATTAAAAAAAAAGATTGCGCTTGAGGCGTAACTTTTTTTTAAATGTCCACATTTTTTTCGCCATTTTATCACATTTTTCCATATTTAATAATAAAATATTACAATAATTTTTAATTCATCTATAAGGTTATACTATTATAAACAAATTCTATAAGTTTCAGCTTAAAGGAAACATTAGTTTTCGAGTTATCACCGCATAAACTCTGAAAATGCTGCTTTGAGAAAAACGCGTTTTAAGTTTTATTTATCGAAAAAGCGTCTCTTTATACCTGCTGCGCGCGAAAAAGGCGTCTTCGAAAAACGATGAAAAGAAATACTTGGAGTTCGAATTTCGAAAAAAAAGATTGCAGGAGCGTATTCTACGGGAAATTTACTAACTTTTTATGCAATAAAAATAAGAACTTTTTGGTCATTCTAACTGTATATCCCCCCTTAAGTAGGTTCCTGCATGTCTTATCGTCATGGGGATACTTAAGTCCTTAAGGGGCTTATTATGTTTTTCACTTCACGGTGAAAACGAAATGAAAACAGAAAACCCTATTACAAATGTCACCCAAGTGAAAAAATATGGAATAGTTCATCCGAGGTGACGATTCGAATGAACTAGGTGTTATTATGGTTGCCACGGCACCATCACACCACCGAAAAAAGTTACGCAAACGGTAGATTTTTTGAGGGCTACTATGATTTTCACTTCACTATCACTCCACCTCACGGAGTTCAGTTTTGATGTGAGGTGATGTGTAAGTGAAGTGAAAGTGATAGTGAAGGTAACAACCGTAATAAGCCCCTAAGTTCTGAGATTTTGCGCAAAAGTATGTTCCAGATACCCGCTTCGCTAAAAAAAAATCACGGTTTCACTTACTCCCCTGCCGATCGATAACAGGCCAAGACAAGCGATGAGACATGCCAATTCCGATATTTCTTCTAATATCTGCAAGTTATTTTACACAAAAAAATGATGAGAGTAATGGCCCAAAAACAATGATAACGGAAACGGAAAACGGCATAGCCCGATCTGAGTATGCCTGCTTGTCGGAAAGAAAACAGGCTATTTCCAAGCCGATTCTAATTGGACATATCGAAGTCGTTTGCAGCAACTGTCAAAATTGCCGTTTTCCGTTCCGTTTCCGTTATCATTGTGTTTGGACGGTAAAGGAGGGTTTGAGTTACTTAAAATTTAGTGTTAGAAAATTTTTTGCACAAAAAAATTTTTTTCCACGGTTTTTTTTTAATTAGGTTAGTTCTAACTTTTTTCAGTAGAGTGAATTTTACAATGAGAGATCTCTTTTGTCTTGCTCTCTTTCATTTATTGCAACGCCATTATAAAACTTTTGAGGGATTCTTTAGTACAGATCGAAACACAACAGTACCGGCAATCATACTCTACAAATAATAGAATGAAAAACGTAAAGGTGATTGGAATATGAATGAAAAAGAAAGTTATCAAAGAGAGTCTCTCAATGTAAGATTCACCCTAATGAAAAAAGTTTTCTAGAATTATTCGTTACAACTTGTTGTTAAACAGTTTCTCTATGTAACGTGTTTTTTTCGAGCTACAATTTTTAAATAATGCTGGAATGCATATGTCGGTTCCAGAAATTGGGTTGTTTAATCAATAAACCAATGTCGGTTTATTTTGTGAGCAATAACTGCAATCGCACTTGATCAAAATATTTCCTGTACATAAAAATTCATAGCATGTTAGCATTAGCATTAGTCAAATGCATGTTGAGAATTTCGTTCAAACAAAAAAAGTAGATTTAAATGTCACACATTATCATGCTATTCTGACTGGAAATGCTCCTGATTGACTTCACACCGCAAGTTGTCCCGAAACAAACATGGCAGGCTATATATTATAACAAATTGCTTATTATTTTCAACCGTGGAATCAGCTGTCAAAGTGGTTGAATAAAACAGGGGTTTGTAAGTTTAAAAGAAGTATTGAAGTCTGAATATAGACTTCTCCAAATGCTTGGGTGTGAAAAATCGATGTACGTAAATATCCAATTTCTTATTCATACATTAAAAAAGTCAGAGAAGTCTATTTTAGATCAAATCATTAATAATATCTATTTATTAACATTTCTATATTCGTTTTACGAGCAACAACCCTTCATGTAAGTACGTTGCTACTTTATACTCGCGGGTCTAAAAATGTTGTCTAAGCTTGGAACGGATTGTGTGTGACCTCAACCGCAAGATGCCGCGAAAGAGCAACGGAACTGTCTGTGTTAATGGGCCTATTTACGTGTCCCTTTCGGATTCGAATTCGGCAAGCAGCGAAGCTGTCATGCGAACCTGTTATGCGAAGTTGTCATGCGAAATTGTCATGCGAATTATCATTATTGTTATACATACATTAATTGTTATGTTATATATTCTCCGTGCGAGGAGTAACGATTATGATGTAGAAGGAGATGTTCGCTCATCACCATGAGGCACCAAGAGTGAACAACAATGTTTTTGGCTATAATGTACATTAAACTTGCTGTTGATGGTTTTATTATTTTCAAGAAAGTCCACGAAGAGTTTGCCATGACAACACCAGAAAACCGATGCCAAAATCTGTCCGATCTATTGAGGCTCCCTATACCGCGCGGAAGACCACTAGAGCCGCATCCATGGTTAAGTGGAAAAGGGAATGGAACTACTCCACCAAAGGTCGGTGGACTCACCGACTAATCCCGGAAGTAACACGGGAAGGTGAACTTCCACTTAACGCAGATATTGTCTGGCCACGGCTGTTTTAGACAATACATGCATAAATATGGGCATACACAGTTCTCCGCATGCAGCGAGTGCGCGGGAGTCAAGGAATCTGTGTTCTTCGCATGTCCTTGCTTCGACGGCGAGTGCGCGGCATGATTGCCGTAAGCGGTAACGACACGAATTCAGACAATTTGGTCCCGAGGATGTGCCAGGACCGGGACGTCTGGGACGCGGTATGCGTAGCAGCCTCCCAGATTGTCCTTGATCTTCAACAAACTACCCCGCAGTAGGATGTTGAGCAAAATGTCGTTGGTCAGTACTACTGAATGCATGCCCTTTGTCAACCCCAGCCGTCATATTTGGATGCAGGCAGAGATGTCGTAACGTTACGGCAGCAGAACTCCCGAAACCAACATTTAACGGTGTTATCTGACGGTGCATTTGTCCCATAATACATATCCAACTTTTCTTAGGGCCCTCTAACCTTTTTTGCAGTAGTATCGCATTTTGGCGGTCTTTTTTTTTCTTACTAGACATTTTGGCGGTAAAAAAGGTTACTTTCACCTCACCTAGTATTATATTCTACTATAAAAAAAGATCGCAGCAAGTTCTGATCACGAACGGGCGTGTTTTGGTTAGATGTCACGTTTTTTTTCGTATATTTTGTGTGATAAAATTTATCTACATAAGAATCTCAATAATAACCGTCGCATGTTCTAGTGGATGCTATGTTTAGGACCACAGAGTCATACCTAAACATCATTTGTGTGTTTTGAAATTGGAAATATCTTCCAAAAATCATTGGATCCCAGTAGTGAACAGTATTTTCTTCTAAAACCAAAGATCACACAAACAACAACTGCTAAGCTTGTTGAATCAATGCCGCAGAGCTGACGAGCTGTTATTGTAGCCAAGGTTGGTCATAAAAAAATATTGAACAATGTTATATTATGGTTAAGTTAGCTTTGATAAACTTTTTTAGCATACTGTGATCCCGCAACCCTTTCACAGAGTTTGAATTCTGGCGTTTGCATTAAACGTCGGCTTTTTTCGGATGGTGATAAAAAAAAGCTAAGACAGATAATTGCTCTTGATAAATTTCCCGTGGAAGGTAATTATTTATGCTTTCTTGAAATTCTACGCGCCTTACAAGCGGCCTTCCGGCAATTAACCGGAACATTTGCCATGTCAGACGAAAACATGCATGTAGGCATGTCAAGTTCTTTCTTCGTTTTATTTATCAATTCCTCCTCAGTTATCATGACAAAATGGTTGGATTAGATCTTACGCTTCAGCTTGGCCCAGAAATTCTTGATGGGACGCAGCCGGCGGACGTTGAGCGGGTTCGCCGACTTGGGTACCACATCGATATTCAGCCGCGTCATCTCCTCCAACGATCGTTCATAGTCGCCAGATCCCGCCAGAACACCGCGTCTTCGGCCTTATAGTATTTCTGATGAACGATTTCCGCAGCGTTCACGGCCAGTCCGGAGCGAAAGAAGAGCGGCTTAGACATCCCCTTCTCGCTGATTGTCAGCCACTGCAGCACCTTCTTGGGGAACTTGATGTGTAAAATGAACTTCACCTCGGAGCTCACTTCCTTCGTGGGGGAAGTAAAATACGAAATGCCCTGCCAGTCGTTGGCATCCAGGGTGAGATAGGTCTCGTCGTCTATCAACACCGCCACGTCACGGTTCGCAGGGGAAATCTAGTGGACCATCCTATTCAGACGCTACCGCTGCGTCATTGCCTGCAGCTCCGAAACCAGTGGACGCAACTTTCGCTTCCTGACATGTATGTGCATGTTCGCCAGGTACTTTTTCACTGTTTGGCCAGTTGAATCGACCTCTCGGCTCAGCGCACGTAGCGATGAAGCCACTTTTCTCTTTAGCATTCTTTGGAGCTTCTTGTCGCTCATGGTCGTCGGCTGTCCGGAACTGGGCTTGCTTTCGATGCTCTGATTATTGTCTAATAGTGCCAAGATGTTGTAGATGCCGGAACGGGCCGGATACGTCCACAAAGGGCGCACGATGTCCGTTTTCGACGCGGCGGGGTGCTGTTTTTTGAACGCACACACTTCTGAACGGAGTTGCTTCACTGTTTTTGCTATCAAGGTTAGAGTTCAACTGATAGAGCTGTCAAATTTTGTCTGCTGACTCATGGGTTACTATGATTGATACTGCATGGGTAGTTTTGTCAGAGCGCGTGAAGGTAAAACCATGAAAAATCGGCTATTTTTGTCCATTTTTTTTTAATGCACACGTTATGGATTCAGACCAACAAAGGAAGTGACACAATCATGTTGTTTACTACTGGATCAAACGAATGCGTACTGGTTTCATCGAAACTGATTTTTTTTTCTTCGGAGTCGATCTTGAAAAATCTGCAAATAATTGTTAACAACCACATTAAACTGATGCAGGCTACTGCATATTGTGATTTTTATCATAATCATAATTTGTTTTATCTGATGTCTTATGATTATTCGTTTGAGTTGAAATCAACTGAATCACTGAGCTGCCCCTATTCTCCGTACTTGTAGATTAACTGTGTAATTAAAATAATTGTGATTTGTGCTGCAGCAAAGTCATAAAATAACTCTTGACCATCTTATACCATGATGATAAAACGAAGCTAGTTACTCCTTATGATAGTAGTTGGGAATACGAAAAAATAGATATGAAAGTAAAAGTTCCCACAATAAACATTTTTATGTCAAAACATGTTATTTCCTATCAGCAGCACTAGCATAAAAGCAATTGCAATCAAATTTGGCTCATTTGAAATAGCTCGCAGCTCACTTTTTACTACCTCGCGAATCTATTACAGCCCTACAGATAAACCTTTACAAACATTTCCTAGAAATAACTCCTTTATTTGTTCTAGAATCCAAACGTCGTAAAAACTACCAAGTACCTAATATTTCAGCACCCTTGTGTTGCCTTTCAGCATCATCAAATCAAGAAAAACAACAGATTCGTAGTGCAATAAAACCGCTCTCGTTCGGGGGAGATATTCCCCGAAAATATTGCACGCGTTTACAGCACTACAATCGCCCGCTTTCGGGACCCCGGTGAATCGGTATACCTCTTTGAAGCTAGTTCCCAAATTTGAGACCACATTTTACCAGCAATATTAAATTTCTTTCGCCGCCCGAATCAATGACCATTTGCTGAGGTCGGCTTTTTGTTATGCATTTATGGCGGCTGCCGTCGGAACTACTGGTGCAATAAAAGGTCCTTTTTCCATGCAAAGTTTGCCGTTGGATGAGATGTTTACTCTGGAATTTTGACCAACCAACCGATGATGTCGGCTTGGCCTGAATTTATTGGAAAACAAAACTATTCAATCAAGGCGGTGTTTGACTGTTTACAACGGAAGTCAACATTTCGACTTTCATGACATTTGAAACTTCAGCTTTGTGTTAATTTCCAAACCACAATGCATCGAAATTAAATTTTTAAATTCATATGTTTAAAATGAACGCTCACGGCAAAGTCACGAAACTATGTTAATATGAGAAAAAAAAAATTTCCTTCCAAGAAACGCATTCCATGGGAAAACGAAAACGAATTGTGTACCGGTTTGCTTTTATTACATGCAATTTACTGTTACAGAAAAATCGAAATCGGAGCAAAAACGCCGTTCAAAACAGTTACGAAAGATTGGTCCATTAGGTTCTTCAATTCCTCGATCTTTCACTTCACTCAATATAAGTGAGAAAAAAATCCAAGCAAGGACAGGGTTAATGGTGGCTTTCTTTGGGATTTAAACTGTTAACCTAATTCTTTGCTCAATCGGCACATTATTGGAAGCAACAACAGTTACAGTTGTAAATTACCGGGTTTGCTCAAGACCTTTCATCTAGAAACATTGTTCATTGGTTTCTTAGAAGAGGGAATAGGGCAAGGTGATGGTAGAAACCAACATTCTTTCGACTTCGTGTTAGCTTATTCCCTAAAAATTTATTTTCTTTAATCAGCTTTCACTCGTTTCGTAAACATGAATTTTGTACATTGAACAAATTTCTCGTATATTGTATGAAACATTCATATTGCTTTTTATTTGGAGAAAAGCTATCATTACACCATTTTGTATAAAGCACGAATTGAATTTCACGAAGACCTGCCAATTGGGGTTCCTATTTTATCGTACTCATGCACGATGGTGTTGCTGCTGGCATGGGAGGGGGTAATATAATTATCTCAAAATAAAAATAAATAAAAAATAATTAATCAAGTATCTTCGCACGAGTTATTATGGCCGAGCGAGATCAACCACGGTTTCAGTAAAAGCTCTTTCCAAAAGCACGGAATCAAATGCCACATGTCAAAAACATTAAAAAAAGGCTGCACGTTTGCGCGTTTTTTTTTTCAATTACATTTCGAGTCGATAACGTAGATCTGTCAATCATCCATGCTACCACCAGAGAAATGTTTCTTTTTAATTTTTGACAAAATGTTCGTAGTTCTTTGTTTTGATTTCGTACAATGCACGAATGTTCATTCTGGCCGAACAAATGCTTCGTGCTTTTGACGGTTGCAGGTGTATTTAATTACGAAGGTATCTTCATAACAACAACAAATTGTTGCAGAAAACAATGAATAGACTCGTTAGTTCAACTTTTGATTTCGTAGTATGAACTAAAATTAATTTTCAGTGTTTAAGAGATTGCATTCTTAATTACACGGAATCAAAAATCCGTGCCCAAATCCGTGAACTGCAGTAGAGTTTGCGGGCCCGTGGTTTCACGGACGTGGCCTGTTTTGGGTTCCTTTTGGGTTTTTTCTGCTTCCGGTATGTTTATAGCACAAGTCTCTCTCTGGCACGCATGACGTTACTATTTTTTTCGCAACATCCCAAACGGAAGTCGCTGGTTTTCGCTTGTAGGCATCCCTGATCTTTTTAACCGATATCCGGACTAACAGGACCGGATTTCCGACCACTCTTCGGCGCATCTTCAAACGTACACTATTCTTTATATTTTCGAATCGCAGATCGTACCGCTCCGACGCTTACACCCTCTTCCTTGGCCAATTTTCTCAAGGAGAGTCCGTTCACAGTGCACCATTTGTGCACGATACTTTTTCGTTGTTCCGGAGAAAGACTGCGTATTTAGATAGGTAACACAAAACTGAGCACGTTTTTGATGCTATGCCTTTTTTTTAGTCACTTCGTTTATTTGTTGGGCTCAGGCGTGTGTAACACTTTACGGAGCCGATATTCAATATTGTTGTACAAAAATTTTTCTTTTCGATATTAGTAAAAGTGGGATGCCAATTACTCATGGCTAGCTCGAAGTTAATGGGTCACATTATCGTTTGGAAAGGGCTAGGTAGGTAACTTATTCAAGCCATTATTTGTTGCTTTTGGTTGCGACATCTACCAAATCCTCGATCCCTTTAGTCCCTTTCAGGAACTAAGCCGCGGATGGGTGACCACGGCTTGCTGGGCAGGTACAAGTAGCACGGAAACAAAAGGATCATATAACTGGGACACAATGGCAGGGAATTTACTAGAGTGGAAGGAAGGAGGGTGATGACGTTACACTCTTAGATCAGACAAACAAAGGAATTCATAAATCGGTTGCATGTACAGAAGATCACGCATTCCCAACACATCTCTTACCTCTCGGAAGGGTTGTCTACCTCGGGCCACTAGGGTATTCAATAGTCGTGCCCTGGAGGCATCATTATCCGGGCAATGCCAAACTGCGTGAGCGATGTCATCATAACCGGTTCCGCACCTACATAAATTGCTATCGACGAGGTTAATTCTGTAGAGATGTGCGTCTAGCGAGTAGTGGTTGGACATAAGTCTTGATATCACACGAATGAAACCGCGACTTACATCCAGACCTTTGAATCACGATCTCGACGAAACATTTGGAATAATGGAATGTAACCACCGCCCAAGAGAATTACTTGTCCAATCGTTTTGCAAACTTTGAAGAGAACTCTGACGTACTAATGGAAAAAATTCATCATGTGAAATTCTTCTTTCAAAAATCTCGCCTTCTTGTGCGCCCACCTTTGCTAGAGAGTCCGCCATCTCATTGCCTGGAATTGAACAACGTGAGAGGACCCATACAAAGGTCGAAATGATCTTTCGACCAACGCACACATCTGCTCCCTTATTTGTGCAAGGAAGTAAGATGAGTGCCTCACTGTTTTCATCGACTGCAGGGCCTCAATAGAACTGAGACTATCTGAGAAGATGAAATAATGGTCTATGGGCATGCCGGAAATTAACCCCAATGCAAAATTGATTGCTGCCAGCTCAGCAACATATACGGAACAAGGTTCCTGATGTTTCCGGAAGGCAGATGATTATTCATTGTAAACACCGAAACCAGTGGATCCCTCAATGCGTGACCCATCAGTGAAAATTCTTCTATTGCAATTGACATGTTGGTACGTTTCAATAAAAATATGGGGAATTAAAATAGGCTGAAGTTGATCTGGAACTCCTTGAATAGCCTGTTTCATGGAGAGATCATAATCAATGGAGGAACTGTGATAAGGGATGCGTACACTAGGAGAACTATAGCATGGAAGAATAATAATGGATGACATATAGTTAATATAGATTCACAAAAATCTAGACTGGGAACTCAATTCGAGCATTTCTTCGGAGTTTTCAATCACAAGGTTGTTACTGATACCACACTTGATCAGTATTCTAGATGAGAGCTCCCAGAAGCGGTTCTGTAAGGGTTTTACTCCTGTCAGAACCTCCAGGCTCATATTATGCGTTGAATGCATACAGCCAAGGGCAATACGTAAACAACGATATTGACTGCGTTCCAATTTAATGAGGTGAGCCGAGAAGAAGCAAAAAGAGCCATACTATCAACAGTCGAGGGGAGTGCTTATTGGAATATCTCTCTTCAAACAATATAGACATATGCAATAAGGGAAACGAACCTACCTTTTCAAATGCTATCAGACAAGAAGTCTTGGATTTGACATTGTGCAATAGTGCAATTTATGAACGTATTTCAAAGTGGGAAGTCTCTGAGGAAACGTCATTGTCGGATCATAGACACATTGTGTTCGAATGGAGTGGTGGAAATAGGTCAACTTCTACATTTCGAAATCCGAGGAAAACAAACTGGGATCAATATGCACAACATTTGAACTCGGAGTTATTTACAGAAGGTGGAAAGATTGATTCAGTTCAGAAATTGGAATCATTTTCCCAAAAGGTAAATGACACGATTTTAAATTCTTTCCATATTAGTTGTCCTATCAAGGTATCGTCCTCTAACAGGGATGTTCCGTGGTGGAACTCTAAGTTGGAACGTCTGCGTAAAACATCTCGTAGGTTGTTTAATAAAGCGAAAAGAACCTCAGATTGGACTCCCTATAGGAATGCCCTTACTGAGTACAATAAAGAAATTAGAAAATCTAAACGAAGATCCTGGGTTCTAACGTGTGAAAACATAAGCAATAGTCCAGAAGTCGCAAGACTTCAGAGGGCTCTTGCAAAGGATCATACGATTGAACTTGGGAATCTGAAAAATGAGGATGGAGTTTTTACAAAAACTCCTAGTGAAACGTTAAAGCTGATTATGGAAACACATTTTCCTGGATCAGTTTTGTGTGTAGATCCAATCAGAGATGGATCACTTGAAGGTGAAAAAAGTTCTACAAGGACATCTCAAAAGTCTGTTAGAGCGAAAATTGCTGCAAATGACTTGGCTGACAAAATATTTAAGAAAGCCATGGTAGGAAATGCGTTGAGATCTTTTCAGACTTACAAATCTGCAGGAACGGACGGGATATTTCCAGCATTACTTCAAAATGGCGAAGCAGTGTTGATCTCGCCATTAATTGAGATTTTTAAGGCAAGTTTAAGACTCAACCATATTCCAGTTTCATGGACGCAAGTAAAAGTTATCTTCATTCCTAAAGTAGGAAAGCGAGACAAGGCGCATCCTAAATCATACAGACCCATTAGTCTTTCATCAGTCCTATTAAAGACTATGGAAAAAGTTTTGAATGATTATATCAATTCAAATAACATGAACAAGCATCCACTATCTGAGTTCCAGTTTGCTTACCAGTCTGGTAAGTCAACAGTTACGGCACTGCATAGTGTGGTTTCAAAAGTAGAAAAAGCTCTATCGGTAAAAGAAATAGCACTTTGTTCTTTCTTAGATATTGAAGGAGCTTTCGACAACGCTTCCTATTCATCTATGGCTCGTGCCATGAAGAAAAGGAATTTTGACATGAACATAATTAACTGGGTTCATACCATGCTCGCAAAAAGAGAAATCACTTCAGAGCTGGGAAGTTCGTCTATTACAATACGGGCAACGAAAGGTTGTCCCCAAGGAGGAGTCCTCTCACCACTTATGTGGTCCTTAGTTGTAGACGAGCTTCTAAGAAGCTTAGAGGAAAAAGGTTTCGAGGTTGTAGGTTTTGCAGACGATATAGTCATTATAGTGAGGGGAAAATTTGACAACATCATTTCAGAAAGAATGCAATGGGCCCTAAAATTTACCCAGTCTTGGTGTATCAAGGAGGGCCTTAGCATTAATCCAGCAAAAGTAGTAATTGTACCTTTCACTAGGAAAAGGAAGTTTAGTCTAAAAGCGTTCCAGCTAGGAGGATTAAAGATCCATCTTAGTGAACAGGTTAAATACTTAGGAGTGATACTGGATGCCAAACTGAACTGGAATGCTCACCTTGAGTGTGTGATCGGTAAGGCAACCAGTGCTTTCTGGATTTGCTCAAAAACATTTGGCAGAAAATGGGGTCTAAGACCAAAAATGATAATGTGGATTTATACATCCATAATACGCCCTAAAATATCGTATGCTTCTCTTGTGTGGTGGCCAAAAACAAAAGAGGCTACTGCACAGAAAAAGCTTGCAAAACTTCAACGGCTAGTATCCATTGCTATAACGGGAGCGATGCGCAGCACTCCATCAAATGCGTTGAATGCAATGCTTAATCTGCTGCCTTTGCACGAATACGTGCAACTAGAAGCGGAAAAGAGTATGCTTAGACTTAAGCGGTTGAAAACTTTCATGTCTGGTGATTTAGTCGGTCACCTGAGCATTTCACAAAGCTTTCAAAATGGGCCAGTGATGTACATGAATGGAGACTGGATGAAACCTGTGGAAAACCATGACATTCCTTACAACATATGTGAAACGTCACGTATAGATTGGGAAGTCGGAGGTCCCACTGTTCGTCATGGCTCCATAAAATTCTTCACAGATGGCTCAAAAATTGGAACAAAAACGGGAGCAGGAATCTTCGGCCCTGGGGTAGAAATCTCAGTGGCGATGTTAAGTAATTATAAATGTACATCCAAACTTGTCTGGGAATGCATTCTTTAATTGCGAAAGGTGTGCCAAGAGAACTCGGTGAATTTATTCTGGGTTCCGGGACACTGTGGCATTGAAGGTAATGAAAGGGCAGACGAGCTTGCTAAACAAGGTTCAAATGCACAGTTTATTGGCCCAGAACCATTCTGCGGTATATCATACTGTGCCATAAAAATGGAATTAAAATCTTGGGAAGAGCAAAGGGTGATGACCAATTGGTTGGTCACCACAAAGTGTTCTCAAGCGAAAAGGTTTATAATTCCAAATGTTGCAATTAGTAAAAAGCTTCTGGAGCTCAATAAGAGAGTTCTTTGTACCTATACTGGCCTAGTAACCGGACATTGCCCGAGTAGATATCATTTGAAAAACATTGGCCTGGTTCAGAATGATATCTGTCGTTTCTGCAACATGGAACGTGAAACCTCGGAACATCTGCTTTGCAGTTGTGATGCTGTGTACAAGAGCAGACTTAAATTTCTGTACAGTGGCTATATGCAACCTAAAGAAATTTGGACTGCAATTCCTGGGAAGGTGGTGGGTTTTATAAACTCAATTTTGCCTGACTGGGAGACGCGTCTTAGGCTGGTCACTTGACAAATGGTGATCTAACTTTAAGATGCGAATTAGTATAGTAAACAGGGGTATATCACAAAAGTTCAACTCAGTGGACACCGTGATTCTACGCCCCAACAAAAAAAAAAAAAAAAAGCCATACTCGAGAACTCAAAGAATAGTTGTTTTGTAGAGTTTAATTAGGTCTTCCGGGTGAGCACCCCATAATGTTCCGGAAATTGATCTTAGAAAATTGATCCTTGGTTGACATTTCTGTTTTAAATACACAATGTGAGTACTTCAAGTGCATTTTGAATCAAACATGACTCCAAGGTATTTGAAGGTCAAAGATTTGGTAATGTCTCTTCCCAACAGCTTGAGACGCAGTTGGGCTGGGAACCGCTTTCTAGTAAACACTACCAATTCGGTTTTTTTGCGGTGAAAACTTGATCCCTAATTTTTTGGCCCAGATGGACAGATTATTTAGGGAATTTTGCAATGGTCTTTGCAAGACTTCCGCACGCGGACCTTGATGCTATGTCATTCAGAATGTGCAAACAAAAGGACGCAGCCAAAAAATATTGAAATATTCCATTATATTCAAAGTGACCGTTAAAATAAGGTGTGCTTATACTTTCTGGAACAGTCGTTAGTAAAATAGTTCAAAGAGATCCAGAATCCAAACCATTTGAAAAGAGACGTAGCCAAGAAGGTAAATTTTTCCGTCTGATTCTTCAAACAGACAATGAAACGATCCGGACTTCATGTCTTCAAGGTAAGGAAGGCGCTTAACAGAACCGATGTATAGAATACGGTGGCCAAATCACACGCCAAGAAGCAGTGCCACGAGTGGTTTGTGCAGCCGAAATGCATCATAAGGGACGACGAGACGTGCAAGTCCTGGAGTCCCAGCCTGGAATTTTGCGTTGGCAAGTCCCGCCTGGATTTTCCGGAGAAGTTCCGGAAGAAAAAGGTTCAGGCGATCTGTGGGTGTGGCAAATTCAGAAAGCCTTACATAACGACCAAATGTATAAAGGATAATGACTACAGAAGCGCCTGCTGCCCTACCTTCGGTCCCACGAAGGTGACACGTTGTTTTGGAATCATCTGGCATCGTGCCGTTACGCGAAACCGGCGATGGAGTGGTACGAAGTCAACGATGTTGTTTTTGTGCTGAAAGAGGCAAATCTGCCAAACTAGTCAGAACTTCGCCCAATAGAAAATATTCTGAGCGATTATGAAGGACAAGCTCCGGAAAACAGGGAAGGTCTGTAATGACGATAAGGATTCGAAGAAAGAGTGGGTGAAAGTGAGTAAAAGAAAAGGCGCAATTGTTGCAAATAATTTGTTGGGTTGCGTTTAGTCCTAGGAGTGAAGATTTTGCCTAAGCGAGGAGAACATCGTTGGAACAAAGTTATTATGTGTTTAATTATTCCCTGAGAGTTTCAAAAATATGCGAGTTAATATGAATTTTTGGTAATAATTTTTGTTTGTTGCTTTTTTTTTTTGAGTACAACCTTTTGAACCTCGAAGAGCTTTTCCTTTTCTAAAACATCATTTTCAACAGTACGTTTTCGTTTTGCGTAAATTATTAAATAGTATTCTCAGTTCCACGATTTGAATAATTTACATGCGTGTACGTATATGTATAGGACATCTGATTCACTGTTTTCCAATTATATCTGCATTTGATTGCGGTCATAGCTGAGATTACCTTGAAAATAAATCGGGATTTCCATTCTCCATGAGAATGTTTGTTAGTAGTAGTTAGTAAAATGAAGCTGATATTGACATTACGAAGTAGTGGGCGATCAGTCATGCTCATTCTCATTGTTCATGCTCAGGCTCGTTTGCTTCTCTCAAGTTTCTATCTTTTGTTTCATGTTCACATCAAACCATCAACCCAAATATGGTTGATATTTGGGAGCCTCTTTCTTAAAGTTATTCATTATTGATGAAAAAGTCTCATTTGTAATTTTACAGAAGTCGGTCTCCGATTTGCGCAGAAGATTGGTATGGAATATTTGAACACGTCGATAAGACAATATGAACAGAAAGCTCCCCATACTCTAGCAATGTTCAGTGTTTTTGCTCAGCGCAACGTTCTTATAGCAGCAATCCAAACAACAACATCCATTTGAGTGCCATCCTTTCTTGGTTGCATTCACGGAAGTGCAATACCGTTTCCTGTGTGTGTTTATGGCTAGGCAGCCATCGTCAATATCTGCCGAGATTTCCCACAGACGCTTGCCCTCGGGGAAAATATGCCAAAGTACCACAGCGCATCGTATTCGGGCAGTCAGTGACGATATGTTTCAGCAATCCTAAAACGAGAAGAAACAAAAAACCGACATACACCAAGAGCTTTTCCGATGATCTTTATTCGTCGCATCGCTCCTGGAGCACTCTTCATCATTTCCACATGATTAATTCACACACTTCCATTATTCTACCTATGGTTGCTCTCTTCTGGTCTGCTACAACTGCTGCTGCTGCTAAACAACCCCAGTCAAAACCGGAGGCAGCCCATAAGGGCCTCCGGATAACAAATCTGTCTTTTTCCCGGCTTTTCTCTGCCATTTGTTTTTGCTCCCCCCAGTCTCCCGTGCGTATTTGGTATTAGACTAGTGAGATCCTGGACTATTGCAGTCGTCTGAGCTGAAAGTGAGGTTTTTTTTCGGGATGCAAGATTTTTTTTCCGCTTCCAGAATCCACACTCTGTTATCAAGTGAGATTCCGCTGAGCTGCAAGAATCACCAGGATACGGAATGAATGATTGGAGTTGGGGAAAAAAAAGTTTTCCACCAAAATTGAAGGAGACGGATAAAAGGAGCTCTGATCTATATGTTCACTTGAATAGCTACAATGTGGGCGATGTTTTGACCCTTCAAGTGACCAACGGTTGGTAACCGATCAGGGAATAGATGGCATATCGTAAGAGAACCAAATTGAACGATAGCTCCAATTCCGGAAGGCTACTACTTGACTGACAATCGAAACCATGGCGTATATCCGTTGTTAGTTCTGTTTCGATTATGCCTTGTTCAGACTACAGAGTTATAACATGTTATAACGGTTGCCAAATAATTTCAACATGAAATTCGTCATCAAGATAGACTTATAACATGTTATAACTGCTCAGTCTGGCCAGCGTTTGAGTGAGAAGAATTATAAGCAAAAACTACCTCATATGTGTAATAAAAAAAATATCGGCTTCTTACAAAAAAAAAATATCGAAAAAATGAATAACTTGCAATAGTTCGTACAGAAGCTGAAAATTAAGTCCAAGTACGCATTTGAATATGATGCCTTGGATTATGAACATTTTTTGAACCTCGATAAAATTTTTGATATTAAATTGCCTAGTAGTTCAGGTACAGAGACGGCAGGCTCGATTCCCGGTCCGGGCGAAATCATTTTTAAGTTTAAACATGTTTTAGACTATCCTGGGCATGGAGTATCGAAAATGTATGGCTTGGTGTGCACACCGAAAGTGCGCAACTAAAATAACTAGAATAAACATTTAACTCATCATGATTTTTGTTGTTACCCGAATCACGTAATCAATTATAATGTTTGCAATTGGAGACATCCTTCTTATCAACATGCAACCCTAGGAGGGGACAACAATTTCTGCTAGAACCAAAGATGTGAAGAGAAGGTATTGATAGGTCCGTAAAAGCACGGCAGGTTGTGCTTATTGAATAGACGTAGCTGAAATTGAGCGTAGCCCGAATAAACAAGTATTTTAAAGGTATTATACCATTTATCGTTTCATAATTATTCAAGTTATCTTCCAACAATTATAAACTGAAGATAAAGTATATCATATCGATGATATATGTTATGGTAAATCAAGATCATACCATAACACTAATAGGTTGTTAAGTTTCGTTACCATACAAAAAATGACTTTTTCTCGAACAAAATTCCGGGTGTATTATACAGTAAATAATTTGTGAATAATATGTTTTTCTGCAATTTTACTTTAGGTGGTATCATTCAATTATGGTAATATCATAAAATATTCTTGATTTGAGGTTTGATCAATGGACAATCAAAGGAATATTATTAAAGTCAACAATACTGTTCACAAGTGAATTAAAATTCAGTTAGAAAATAAAATCTACTTAATTAAATTGCAACAAACTCTTACGAATACATATTATAATGATCAGTATTATAACATGAGTCATACATTTTGTGATAATATACTAAAAATAACTTATTGTTAAAACAATTTCCTGTTTTTTTTTTGTTTAGCGTGACCATCATTCATATCTTTCCTTCGTTATATCATACCATGAATGAGCAAGAGATATACTATACGGCACTATTAATTTCTTGTTTATGAAATTATTATCATATATAGAATACGCTATTTATGGTTGTTTAAAGTTTGAATGGTTTCTTTCATTACACCAGCATTATACACGGGTGATACGTATAATGGTGATTACAACATTAATGGAAAATGTATAATAATGATCATACGGCTAATGGTAATTTTCTATTCGGGAGGGCATATTTGAAAGGTGGCATCCGATCAACTAGAATATGCCTAGAAGAAGTGCCAGTACATGATTTGCTGCAATATTGGTTGTCATTAATAGATGACAATTGATGTTTTTTGATGATTAAGTAACGGCAGTAGTGAATTAATCAAGGAAATAAATCATTGAGCAATAGATCAATAGAATTGTAAACAGATACTTTGGAAAATGTACAATTGTGATTGTACAAAACAAACATTATAAAATCTAAAATATTGTAAACATAGTCTTTGTGTTATTTATTTCTATTCATCAAAAGATTAAGTACAAATCCAAATGAAGTTACTTAAAGCTAAACTAGAACGGTACATTAATGGTCATGACATAAAACAAACTAAAAATAACACTATCGATGCGAATTACACAGGTCTTTAAAAAAATGACTAAACTTACGACGAAGCATCTGGCGAGTCACGTTAAAATCAAACAAGGCGGAAACCCTATTTAAAAGTCTTTGTAAACCGCCAATTGCGCCAAACATACTGTAATTGGTTCGTTGTGGAGGTAACCGCAGCATCGAACTATTCCTCAGGTCGCGGGGCTGCACGTTGATATTTATTTGCTCCAAAAGATCAGGATGCAGTCTTGCAAGATGTCTGCGATGAACAAAGCCCTGGCTGTATCTCTACGGGCTAACAGGGACACCAGGTTAATTAGATGGCAACGGCTTTCGTAGCTTGGCAAACGATAGGGATCCGCCCACGGTAGTATACGTAGCGCAAATCTCAAAAACCGTCGTTGAACAGCCTCTACTCTAACGACACCGTTGTTGTAATGAAGAGTCCACACAACCGAGCAATACTCTAATATAGAACGACACAAGGAGCAGTACCACGATTTGACGCAGTAGATATCCGTGAAGTCTTTAGCAATCCGAAAGATAAACCGCAGAACGCAGGAGGCTTTGCCCAACAAGACATTTCAGTGCCCAACAAGACATACTTGAATAAAATAGTCTGTTTCTTGTACGAAAACGAGATAACCGTGCATTTGGCCGGTTTGACATCCATACGATTCATAGTGCACCAGTCGGCAAAAGCATTTAGCTGACGTTGAAGAAAGCGACAGTCGTCGAGTGAGTGTACTCGAAGATAGAGTTTTAGGCCATCTGGCGTATGAGTGAAGCGGTGTCTTGGGCGCTCACGAAACAGAGGTCCAAGCTGCGTGTGTTCTGGTTGGTGACATGATTGATTTGGGAGAGAGTGGCTGAGCTGTAGTTGTTCAGAAGGAACGAAGCATTGGAATGCTTGACAGAATGATTGGCATCGGGATAGGAATAGTTTCATTCGGCCTGTGTACCAAACATTTTACTAATTCAGCGATAATCAACAAAACCATGCTAACAAAATGGCCGATTAAATCCAAAACGAGTGAGTCATTTTAATCAGTTAAAAGTATTTTCATTCTTCTTAATTTAAAATTTCCTTCACTTTTTAGACACCTTGATTTCACAGGTTAAACTGAACAGATTATCTCCACGATCTTCCAATGATCTAAATATAGCTAAACTGAACCAATTAACCGAGTGATGTAGCCTAGATGTACAGATAAAAGTCACACTTTTTTAACTACCTGTTAATGATTTGAATACGGTATACCCAATGTTAGGAATAAAGAATGTGCACACCAAAAAGTAGTCAACGGAAAATTAGTGGTATTAAATGGAAAATATGAGAAAATCAAAAGTAAATCATTTATTTAAGACTTCATAAAAATACAAATATAAAACATATACAGTTAAGTCAATTTGACCTGTTATATCCAAATGCCCGCACCTTTCGTTTGACACCTTCCATCAGTTTTTGCACAGTGTCATCCGTCACCAATTTTGCAGCTTTCTGCCAGTTACGCCTGAAGCTTTTCTCATCAATTGCTACGCTATTCGTTTTTCGAAGATTCCTCTTGACCAGAGCCCAATACTTTTCGATCGGACGGAGTTCTGGCGAATTTGGCGGATTGCAATAATTTGGGACAATATTTACACCATTAGCAATGTACCAATCCTTAGCCAGTTTTCCATAGTGGCAAGATGCCAGGTCAGGCCAGAACAGCACCGAACCGTTGTGTTCCCGAATGAACGGCAACAGTCGTTTATTCAGACACTCTTTTACGTAAATTTGTCGTGATGAAGATGTCGCTTCTGAGACCGCATCCACATATTGCCTGCCATACGAGGTATTTTTTTGGGAACTTCGACAATTTTTTTTGCTTAAAACGATCAGCAACATTTCCTCTTTGCAACGAGGTATAAAACTGTAGTCCCGGTATCTGCTTAAAGTCAGCTTTGCAATATGTTTCGTCGTCCAATATTATGCAGTCGTATTCCTTCAGCATAGTTTCATATAATTTTCTCGATCGAGATTTTGCGCTCTTGTTCTGGCTGTCGTTACGATTTGGAGCAACACCTACTTTGAATGATTTCAAGCCTGCACTTTTCTTCACTTTCTGGACGAACGATGGAGACATTTTCACTTTTTTCGCCACATCACGAACGGAGATATTCGGTATCTTCTTAAATTCTTTAATCACTTTCTTCCTCTCCGCGACGAAACGAGAATCATGGTTACCTCCGGAACCGACCTTTCTCTTTAAAGTTAAGCGCTGCTGAAAGTTTTTTAGCACTTTAGTAACCGTCGATTTTGCGATTTTTAATGACTTGGCAATATCGCCGTGCGACATATCTGGATTTTCCACTCTTTTGTGCAAAATTGCTTCGCGCACGCGTTCTTGATTCGACGCCATTTTACTGAATAAAGGTTACTGTAGCCAAACAACGTCTTCATCATAGCACACATACATTAATATTCATGTAGTAGTGATCGGATTAGCAAAGCGTACACGGAGAAGACTGCATTAGGGCATTTCCGACGACTACTTTTTGGTGTACACATTCTTTATATTTTTTCAATGTTCCCAAATATAGCCTGTTGTATCAATTACGTATTAAAACCAAAATTTTACACACGACAATTTCTAGCTATTATCAATACCTCTCATTCAGAGCAAAGAAAATCTCGAAATATTTTGTAAGTTTTTAAAAATTTGGTGACAGGACTTCAGGTTTCTCCTACCTCCCCAGAATCTTAGGACAATCTTAGCTCCCTTTGTGAATTGCTTTCAAAATCAGCGTGGTGTGCATCAAATGCATCATTGAAAGTGAAGACATAGGCGACAAAACAAGGTCTACGGAACTTGGAACTGCAAATGTTTTCCAAGCTGCGATAAGATAATCTATGACGAGCTTAAATCACGTAACTTCGAAGCCGTAGCACTGCAGAAGCTTTCCTGGACAGGAAAGACGGTATTAAAAACCGGGCATCGAGCGGCTACTTTTTACCAGAACCAAACACAAACGAGCTGGGCACTATATATGTAGTGTTGGGCAAAATGCGTCAACGCGTGATTGGATGATTTCCGATCAATGCGAGATCGTGCAAGCTGAAGATCAATGGTCGATTCTTGAGCTACATTATCTACGTACACTGCTCACACGAAGGAAGATCCGATGGCTGCCCCCAGTGGGCGTAAAGGCCGTCATTGGCGACATGAACGCTCAGGTGGGACGGGAGGCAAGGAACAGACCGGTAATTGGGCCGAACAGCCTGCATACCGTATCGAACGCTAACGGCCACCAATGCACCTCCCATCATTTAGAAGTCTGAAGTACCTTCTTCCCCCATAAAGGCATCCACTAAGCCATTAGAAGATAACCTCACCAACGAACAGATAATCAAATCGACCATGTTCTAATCGATGCCATTTTTTTTTCAATATCATGAACGTTTGCACCTAAAGGGTGTACCGATTAAAATCCGCGCACACTCAAATCTCTCTAACTTTTGATCCGTTCGGTAAAATTTATTGAAATTGTGCATAGACATATTTAAATGTGTATTGTTTACACTCTCAGAGTTTCACCAGGTGCGCAAAAGTTTTCAAATTGGTGACGTTTTGTACGAGTACTTTGAGAATAAGGATCTATCGCATCGTGCCATCGAAATTCCACGGTTCTGATATCAAGTTCAAAGGACGTCTGACTGTTGTTCGGAAGCGAAGATAAAAAAAAAGCCGTCAGGTCAACGATAACGATCACAAACGCGTGGTTGGGGCCGAACGCATCAGCTCGAGATGTGGCTAAAAAGTTGCATGTGAACAAGACTTTCGTGCAGAATACCAAAACTCGAGTTTGACTACGTACGTTTTAAGTGCAGATGTCCCCCAATCGTGACAAAAAACAGAAAACGGTCGTAAAAATCCTTGTCCGGATCTTGTACGACCAGAAGTTAACGAAACCAAACTGCTGCGTAATGGATCACGAGACATATGTGACGGCGGACTTTCAGATTCCAGGAAACCTGTATGTGACTTCCAAGGATGAGTGTGATGTTTCCGAGAACCTCCGTACATAGAATATGTTGAAGTTCACCATGAATTTCTTAATTTGGCAATCAATTTTACTTGCGGAAAGGGGAGTACACCTTTCGTTACTACATGCACCATGATTGGACAGCTGTATTTGGAAGAGTGTCTCCAAGAGTGGATTCTCCCTCTCCTGAAGGCTCATGACAGTTTGACGACCTTCTGGCAGAATTTGGCGTCATGACAGTACACGAAGGACGTGCTAGAGAGGTATAAAGCGAATGATGTAGATTTCGTACCGAAAGATCTGAGCCCCCCAAACACTGCGGAACTGCGCCCAATAAAAAAAATACTGAGTCATTATGAAGAAACACTTTCTCAAACAACCTTAAGTAGTGTTGAATGAAGAATAAATGAGGAAAGTTTGGGTTAAAAAAAACTGTTGACTCTGAGGTCGACCAGAATCTTATGGCTGGGGTTAAGGCCAAGATTCACACATTCGGATATAAAGGTGAAATATATTATAATGAATGATGCCAAACTAACTGTTAAATTGCTTTTGTTTAATTCCTTGTGTTGTTTAATGTGGCTAAATCAACTGTTACCAACGTATTAGAAGTGTTCGGTGAACGTTTTTCAACAGCCAGAAGAGCTGGATCGGGGCAAAATCGAAAGACGAAAAAAAAGTTGCCCTCTGTTTCGAGCGGCTAAAAACGTTCGAGTGGTGCCCAATGACAAGAACCCTCGCAACACACTAGAGCTCCACCCAATCGAGCAATATTGGGCCATCGTCAAGCGAAACCTTAAGAGGGCCCAAAAAGCTGTTGTGAGCAAGAAACATTTTTAAGGCAAACTGGCGTTCTGTGGCGAATAAATTGAACACGGAGACTGTACAATATCTTATGGCAGGTGTTAAACAAAAGACCCGGAAATTCGAATTCCATAAAAACGAAGCTTAGTTGAATATTTCTCCTGTATTCTGTATTAACTGAGCTTGAAAAAGTAAAAGAATATAACTTAGTATTAAAAACTTTGATCGACTCACACATATTACTGTTGGACCTGACTTCATTTTTGACGTTGGAAATTGAGGTAATCTGCTTCCAGTCGTTGGGGAAAATGTGACATTGCAGTTATTTTTTGACACAATTGCCAACCTTGGATTTAACCAAATTAATTATGTAAAAAATCAGCAAAATTGTAACTTAGATTTCTTTGACATTCTTTCATGAAGATTTTTGTGTTTATGAATGGTTGACCCCTTATGGAAAAACGAAACATTTCATACTTACAATCCACTGCCCAACGACTATGAATATGAGGAATTCTTTAAATACATCAAAGCTAATTACGAAAACATAAAAGTTAAGCTGAATTCAATCAACTGGCATTCAATCATACAAAATGAAGTAATTATCGAAACTGCTGTTGTTGTCTTCTACAGGTTTTTTTTTAAAATAATTAATGAGAACGTACCTCTAACAATAAAAATACGCAGATACAACTCCAAATATACAATGCAGCAGGAATATCATTAAATTGAAAAATCGAAAGCAAAAGGCTTACAAAATTTATTAAAAAAATACAACTCTAGTGTCAATCTGCCAAATTATCTGAATATCTATGGCACGAATGCCAAAGCAGTGGAAAAATGTCAAAAATAAATAATAATAATAATCTGAATATCTGTAATCAGCTTAATTCAACCATCAATTCCGAATCGTAAGAGTATAATTCCAGAACAGAGAGTGAAATCAAATCATGGTCTAAATAGTTTTTAAAGTATGCCTAAACAAAATTAAAATCAAACAACTTTCCTTCAAATGCATCTGGATGACAAAAACGCTGGAGACTCTGGTGAGTTTTGTGACTTGTTTGCAAAGTTTTTACAAGAAATTTACACAACATTTTCAAATGATGATCGCGATCAAGATTATTTTTCATTCTTTCCTGCATCTTCAAATGACATTAGAGTTAGTCAGGTTCAAGACATTCTTGCTGGTTTGAAAAATCTTGATGCTACGAAAGGTGCGGGACCTGATGGAATCCCTCCAGCATTTATGAAAATTTTTGCATATGAACTAGCTTCGCCTTTAGTTTGGTTCTACAATTTTTCATTTAATTCAGGTCAGTTCCCAAAAATTTTGAAAAATTTATTCCTAATACCTATTTATAAGTCAGGAATTGCTATTATGTCTAGCATCTCAGGACATTTTGAAGCGTCAAAAGAAAACTGTTAATTCAAGTAGAAAATGTTGTAACAAATTCGCAGCATGTTTTTTTTGTAGAGGGCGCACAACTTCCAAAAAACTTGCTAGAATTCGTGAACAATTCATTGAACGCAATGGACAACGGCAACCATGTCGAAGCGCTGTACCAGCGTTGCCAGGTATACCGATTTATCGGTATTTATACCGATTTTTATTCTCAATACCGATATACCGACAAGGGCTCTGAAAATACCGATTTCCAACTTTTTATACCGATAAATACCGATTTTTTATAAATGTTATTTCAACATTATATTTGGTTTATCATTTATCAGCGTGTTATTTTTAGATTTATTACCTCTAATTAATTATTTTTCAGAAAATATTTTCTCAATTAAAACTGCACCAGATATGAATGAATAAAAAAAACAAAATAAAGGAATTAAAAAGCTTTAAACAAAAAAAAATTAGCGACGATGATATTCAGTTCATTCAGTCACACATAACATTTTATTAGTGTTAAGTTTCAACATTATCCTTTAGCCAATGGCATCTATTTTCGTATCTTTTAATAAACCAAATATAGCCACAATACATTTAACATTTCTTATATGTCAAACGCAAGGGAATTAAATGCCAACTATCAAACATCGCTTTGAGTTTCATACGGAGGTAATTGCATTGATCAATTTCTCTTAGTCGATTTTTGACTAATATCTTAGTCAAAGCTAGTTTCAGTATTTATACTGCAAGACGGAGTTATCCTTTATCGCAACGGATATGCCAACTCGTTTACCTGTAGTTATCAATTATTTTCGGATCAAAGAAGAGAAATCGCTATATGCAGTTCGCCCGTTCGAGACTCAATGCGAGAAACATATGAATTAGTTTTAAATTTACGTGCGATGAACAAATTTGGAGTGTTATGGTTGTATATCTGTGATAAAACTATCGAGTTTATTTATGATATTAAATGCGTTAATAAATGAAAACAGGTTGTAATTTTAAGCAAAATAAACTCATCAGTCCTATATTAACAAGCAACAATACTTTATGCTTTTATGCTTTTTAATATGGAATTTTCAAAAGAAATTATCAGTTTATTGATAGGATAGAGCGCTACTTCGTCGTAGTCGCCTATTTTCGTTCTATCAAGCAAAATAAATCAAAAATATCAAATACACTATGCGCTCAACACGGTCGTTTTCAAAAACCCATTTATGGGAGAAAAAAACACCCATTTTCGCTAGAAGTGCCTCTCCCCATTAAATGGGTAAACCCGATTCACCCATTAACGGGTAAAAGCAGTATATGTCACAAAATGGGTATTTATTTACCCATTGCACCAATCCCATAATGGGTAAAAATTAACCCATTTTTGCATATAGATTATGTAGCAGTTTGGTAGATTATAAATTCATGGTTTTCATGGTACTTACTAAATAAATGCAATAAATAAAAATAAAATACTTGTACTGGTTTTTATTCATGCCTTTTCTGTTCTACTTATGAAAACAACGAATTAATAAATCCAATGAATACTCCAGTCGAGCTTCTACATCCACGTTATTGGCTGTATACATGAAAAAATGTGCCAGCTGAGGTTCCAAAATGTTGAAAGTAAGGATCCACCACCTCGGGAGCCACACTTTTTGCAAATGAACGGAAGAGCATTTTTACGGCTTGTACGAGGATATACCCAAATTTGATGTGCTGATTCAAATCACCCAACGTATTTTATTCGATGTATACTCAACCATCAATTGGGAGGGATAACTTTCTATAAAATAAATCAGGGTTTCGAATATATAAGAATAAAAATCCTTACCCTTCAGCTTTCCGTATGAATCAGCGATCAACTTCTTTCTAAGTTCCTCCATGGTCATGTTTCCATGTTCCACCAACTTTGAACTTTTTTTCACCCATTTTTTTATTGTACGAGGTTTCCTCTAATGGGTATTTTTTTACCCATTGTGTGATTAAGAAATTCCCACATTTAATGACAGATAGGAGAGCTATTTGAAAATGGGTGTATTTTTTACTCATTAATGGGTTTACGCAAACAACCGGGAAGAAGCAGTATTGAATAATCGATCATATCTTAGCTTTTCGTGACTAACAAATCCAGTGTTATGTATGGAAAAGTGTAGAAAATTGGAAGCGGTATACACTAGAATTAATCCCTTTTTGTGTTAAAATCTATTTAAAACAAATAAGGGATGTGCTTAGCGAGGTGCTTAGCACAACGGGGGTTGGCTCAAAAACCTTATCACTATACATGATTTTTTGTTATCTTAATAACATCTTAAGAAGTGTGTATTCTGAAAAATATATATTGTAAAGTATATTAATTCAAAGTATACATATTCAACCTCGAGATAAAAAAAAAAAAAAAAATGGCTAATGCATTTTTTATTTTATATTTTATGTTTACGTCAAACTATGTTCATATAAAATTTGAAAATAGAAGAAAAATGATCGCCAAAATATATTTTTTTATTTTTATCTTATATCAAAATTAAACTATAGTTCACTTGAAAAAAATCTGAATTTTACTTTATACCGATAAATACCGATATTTTTTAACAAGCAATACCGATATTGTATAAATTCACCTGGCAACGCTGCGCTGTAAACTGGTTTTAGCAAGACGTTTGACAATATTGACATTCCTCTGCTAAGGACTGGCAATGATGTCTATATAAGGTCTGGGGCAACGCACTGCTTGCTTGTATTGGAATCAAAAATAATACTCAGTACACTCCAGTAGCAAAATAGGAGCCGTGCTGCACTTTGCTCTGCAAAAAACTCCATGTTCTACCTCCTGCAACCTCTGTCAATTGTAGCAATGTTACCCGGCCGAAGAGATTTAACAACATTTATCAACAATGCTGCTCATACTTTAATGTGACTAAAATTTCCGTACTCAGATTCAGGAATTTGCTTAATTTCAAGTTATCATAACATATGTGAAAAAGTCATTTTTGGATAAAGCTACCTCAAAAATCCAGTATTTCTGTATGAAAAATTTAGTGTAACATATTAAAAATTTCTCCATAGCTCAAATGCCACAGAAAACACTGTGGACTACAATCTGAACTGACTCCATTCAAGTGGTTTGGACTACAGCTAGTGGAACAAAGTTGAGGCACTCAACATGTAGCATTCTCCCTTTTTCAACTCGATGACAGCCTTGCTGAAACATCGGTGCAAAAAAGCCGAGGTGAATTTTATTAATAATACTGTATAACACTGTATACGTAATTTTTCAAAAACCAATTCATGCTGAATCCCATATTTTCAAAGTTCTTCGTGGCTTTCACACTAGTTATTTGGGACATTTATCGCGTAACAAATCATGTGTATTAATGAGATGCATTCACCTCGGTTTTCTTTTTTTTTGCACCGATGTTTCAGCAAGGTCGGTATCGGGTGCGAAAAAGGCAGGCCGCTCAGTGTTCGTGTCAACCTCGACACCGGCTGTAGTCCAAACTCGCCTGTACGGAACAGTTCAGATTTTTGTCCACATTGTTTCTCTCGTACTTTTTAAGCCAAGGGAGAAAATTTTTTATTATGCTACCACAAATTCTTCTGCTACAGAACTACGGATTTTTTGAATTGCTTTATCCAATCAAAATGACTTTTTTTCACATATGTTATTGACTCCAAAACTATAAATTTTATCAACATGGAAATTTGTCACATACAAGTTGCATACACCGTCCATGAAATTCGTCAAACTTTCAGCCAAAAAATGTTGATTGGTCGACAAAGTAACCGAAAGTTGAACTACGCGGTTTTTGGAAGCAAAATTTTGCTCGGCTTTTTTTTTGCTACTGAGTGTATACATATTCAACCTCGAGATAAAAAAAAAATTAAAATGGCTAATGCATTTTTTATTTTATATTTTATGTTTACGTCAAACTATGTTCATATAAAATTTGAAAATAGAAGAAAAATGATCGCCAAAATATATTTTTTTATTTTTATCTTATATCAAAATTAAACTATAGTTCACTTGAAAAAAATCTGAATTTTACTTTATACCGATAAATACCGATATTTTTTAACAAGCAATACCGATATTGTATAAATTCACCTGGCAACGCTGCGCTGTAAACTGGTTTTAGCAAGACGTTTGACAATATTGACATTCCTCTGCTAAGGACTGGCAATGATGTCTATATAAGGTCTGGGGCAACGCACTGCTTGCTTGTATTGGAATCAAAAATAATGTAAACATTGCTGAGCTGACGAGTGATGACGTAACACTATTGAACTTTCTATTGGCGGGCATAGGTTCAGATAAAAAAAAATCGGTTCAAACGTTTATTATGAATGCTAAATTGTAGAAATAATCATGATACAAATGCCATTTATTGGGCAGAAGCATTTCCTACCGTAAACATGGATCATTTATAGTGAATTTAACTGAGGTAATCGAATTTTTGCCACACAAACTTTCAAACGCTGAGACTTGACAATCGAGTAGCGATATAAAGCCAATTTTCCAACATCAGTAGACTGGAATCGGTTGAAAAATTAAGTTTTTTAGCGCATACAATAAACAATCATGGAGCAAACGAATCAAAATAAATAGTATGACGTAGCACTTTGCGAGCTTTCGTGTAGCGTGCGCAAGGAGTGCAGTGGCATTAGTGTCATGAGTGAATTTTGCTCATATCACTAATATTGTTGTCGCTACTGCGCTGGACCTTATAAAGACGTCATTGAAGAACTGGATCGTACACCATTGAGGTTCTGTACGAAAAAGACTATGACTTATTTTGACAGCTATTTAGAGTCAATGTGTTGCTTGCCTTGCAAACAAACGAAAACCTTCATTAAAAGTTAAAGTTTTACTTCAAGCGGAACAATGCGAGGTCTTACGGAAGAAAAGCGAAAACTGATTGTGACCAAGTACTGCACTGAAAAAAGATTGCCGCTAAGAAAATTAGCAAAAAAAGAAGGTGTTAGTGTCTGTGCGGTCCAAACTGCGATCAACCGGTTTGTTATGCAAAACACAATCCGGCCTTGGTAAAAAAAAAAAAACAGGTGTGTCAAACCCAAATTTGGACAAACAAATTTGCAAACACTTGATATTGTTCTTTCCTTGTATTCTCCCATACGCGGGGTAACGATCTGTGATGATGTTGTTTTGAGAAGGAAATAATTTCTCATCACCATGAGGCTCTAGGACAGCATTTTTTTGCTAGAACAAAGTTGTGAAGAGAAAGTATTGATAGTTCCGTTAGCTCACGGCAGGCTGTGAAAATTGAATAGAAGTAGTTTGAAATTGAGCGGAGGGCATTGTGAGGTAGTATTCCGAAACAGGAAACACAGACTTTTGCCAAGCATCCCCATGCGGGGTAGGTCAAGGCATGATCGAATGCACAGTCAAGGTGGTGCATTTTATATGACCGGAAAGAATTCTGCCACTAATCCGAAAGTACAAAGGTTCGACACTTTGTTTTGCCTGATTTTACATCCTGACACTATGCGCGTGCCACCTTGAACTGGTATGAATCCTCCCACCCCCTCGCGGCATTTGAGAAATAAGAACTTATTTATTTATTTACATGGCATAACGTCACAATACTATAACCTTGCCTGATACACAATATACCCACCACAATGCCCGATTCGTGGCTGCTCCTCTCCAAATCCTTGGGCACCTTGCTTCACCTGGTCTGACCATCTTGCTCGTTGCGCCCCATGTCATCTTATACCAACCGGATTCCCGTCGTTTCCTTCCAGCTTTTGCCACTTTATGAATACTGGGTTCGCCGGCGAGTTGCGCGAGCTCATGGTTCATCCTTCGCTCTCATAGTCCGTCCTCCATCAAAGATGATTCTTAACACCCGTCGCTCAAAACTCCGAGTGCTCGCAGGTCCTCTTCAAGCATTGTCCACGTCTCATGCCCGTAGAACAACCGGTATTATTAGCGTCTTGCTAAAGGATGCACTTCGTACGGGAGCTAAGTCTGTTTGACCGTAGTTGCTTGTGGAGCCCACAGTAGGCACGACTTCCACTGATAATCCGCCTCCGGATTTCACGGCTGTTATCGTTGTCCGCAGTAACCAGTGAGCTGCGATAGACAAATTTCAAATGTAACGTCAGAGCGTTACACGCTGCTCAGTCGGGTCCTGACGTGCTCGGTTCCGCCTGCCAGCATGTACTTCGTTTTGGACGTATTTATCTTCAATTCAATCTTCTCTGCTTCACGCTTTTGTCTGGTGTACTGCTCTGCCACCGCCTCAAATGTTCTGCTGACAATATCCACGTCATCGGCATAGCAGATAAATTGACCGGATCTGTTTAAAATCGTGCCTCGCATGTTAAACGCCGCTTGTCGCATAACACCTTCAAGAGCAATGCTGAACAGGAGGCAAGAGAGACCATCACCTTGACGATGCCCCTGCGGGATTCGAATGAACCCGATAATCCACCCGATACTCACACAGCACTGGGTTCCATCCATCGTAGCCTTGATAAGTCGGTTCAGCTTCCCGGAAAGCTGTTCTCGGCCATGATCTTGCATAGCTCATTTCGGTTAATTGTATCATATGCGGCTTTGAAGTCGATGGATAGATGATGCGTTGGGGCTCTATACTCACGGCAATTTTGAAGGATCTGCCGCAAAGTGAAGATTTGGTGCGTTGTAGACCGTCCTTCGATGAAGCCGGCCTGATAACTGAAATAGGAACTTGTTTGCATTAAATACCAATCAGGCAAACTATGCGAAATTTGAACTAATCAACCGAATGATGTCTCTTTATAATCTGCATTGTGAATCAATTGACTTAACAATGTTACGTAGTAACCTAAGACATTATCTTAATTCTAGGCAATCTTTAAACAGATAGAACTAAGTGTAAATATGTAGTCTACGGTCGGTTGACTAAATAAATGTATAAAGAAAACACTACGTTTCATAACAATAGATCCACTTAAAAAGTTCATGTATGTTTCAATGAAGAATTAATTCTACCGTTTCATTTATTCACATGCTGTGTGAGGAAGTTGACTCACACCACTACACTTCTGAATCTATTGACGAACAGTGTTAGCAACAATCAATATGCTACTAGCGATTTGAAATTGGTTCACTGTTGTAGTACCCCTTGGTCGAAGTACACCTTGAAGCCAGCACCTTGTTATACATATTTGCGCCTTTGTTTTGATTTGCTGTGTTACTTTGACAGAATATTTGAGAGTGTGTTCGTGTGAGTCAAGAAAAAAATTGTATTTGTATGGCACCTACTGGTCTTAGAGTTAGTCTATGGTGATAGTGGATAATAATAAAATCACTCATTTTTGCTGTTTCATAACTATAGAACCAATACATACAAAACTATCTGCATGAATGGCTCTTCAGTTTTCTTTCACATTTTATCGTGTTGTGACTTGTTTGTGAATGCTCCGAAATAATGCCGCATGGAATGTTTTTGACGGAAGAAGAAATAGGTAAAATTTTGGCATTTCGCGAATGTAATGTTGATATTCACGAAATTGCTAGACGTTTGGGGGGATCGCATCACGCCATAATCAATTTTCTGAGAAATTCAGAACGATATAGGAATAACAAGACATGTGGACCCAAAAAAAGTTGTCGGAAAGAATGCAACGAAAAATTGTTCAAACTGCAAGTAACTCTGCACTCAAAAGTTTGAATTAATGCTCAGTTATCACTTTACGTCTCATGTTCTACAATCTATCGAACAAAAGCTCTCCTTATATTCAGTGGCAAAAACTGAAGCACGACTCTTACCTCGCCATAAACAAGCCCGACTCGAATTCGCACGAGCTAATATACTTAGAGATTGGAGTAAGTTATGTTACCTTCATTATTCACTATTATACAATTAATTAAGCTCCTTTGTTCCAGCAGGTAATTTTTTCCAACGAAAAAAAATCCAATCTGCATGGCCCAGATGGATTTTTTTCATATTGGAGGAACTTAAGAAAGGAGCAGCGTTGATGGTTTGAGTATCATTTTGTCAAACTGGAACGGTGCAGATTGCTTGTCCATCCACCAGAATGAACAGTCGGGAGTACATTGAGATACTTTAAAGTCATTTGCTACCATTCTTGCGGCAACATCGTCGAGTTGGCTACAAATTTCAGCAAGATAATGCTTCAGTTCATACAAGTAGAGCGACTATGGCATGGTGCAACAAACATGGAGTTCAAACAAAGGAATGGCCAGCTTGTTCTTCAGACCAAAACACGATCGAGAATATGTGAGGATTGATCGTACGTGAAGTATATACAGACAACAAGTAGTACGCAAGCGCTCATGACCTGAAACAATCCGTCTTATCTGCATGGCAAGGAATACAAGTATCTACTTGCCGTAACTTAATTCAAAGTATGACGAATAGGTTGTTTAAACTGATTGAGAACAAAGGAGGTAAACATCGTTGAAATCTTTAAAAGAAAAATAAATTTTGAACTGGTTCTGTATCCTAGAGGGTTTGAGCTGTTTAGTGGAATACCTATGAAAAGTCGAGTTATTAGTACGAGACACTGAAGAAGTAGACGAAATACGCGTATCTGTCGAAGATAAGCAAAGGTAGTTGGAATTAAATGGAAGATACTAATTTTTCTTCTTATTTCTAGTTACTGGTTCTGTAGTTATGGAACATATGGTTTTTATGAATCTTTTATTATAAAACTAAACACAATATGCTTAAAGTCGAAAAGTCTACAGTAAAATTAGACAACAAGTACATATCTATTATTTAGTGCAACTGATTTCGACAAATCACTAATTAATCCTAGACATCTCGAAAAAAAAATCAGTGGTTATATAGTTATGACACGGAGAGTAGTAGTAGTTCTTTGGTAGAATAAAGTTCAAGAATTACAGTTGAATACATAAAACAATATTTTTAGATAATAATCGTCATAGTATGCTGGTTGAATGAAAGAAGTGGTCCTACTAAATAAATTTTCTTTTTCAATGTATATAAGTCTACCAATCTACGTTTCGGATCAAATTGAATCCATAAGGTGGTAAATAACGGGTGTCCACTAAATATTGAGAACGAAAAGAATGGGTCAGGAAAAAAATACCAGTGAAGTTTTGTTCAAACTGATTTATTTTATTAAAAGGGTCAACTAAATCTTCAAACTAAGTTTAGTGAATATTGTCATATGGTCCGTGGTCCGCCGTGCGCGTGGCTTGAGTCGTTATGCTGGAATATGACCGTTGGACGGCAACTACATCGATTTTCGGATGCAGCTTTTGATCCTGTTGGTAAGTTGCTTAGTGTTCTTGGCCTTCCAATTATCCTTGTATACCATGGAGCTCAAAAGACCGAAGAAATCCTCGATAGGACGGCACTGTGGCAAATTTGTCGGATTCCGGTCTTTTGGGACATATGGTATATTTTGGCTCTCCAAAAACGTTAGCGTTTTTTGCGTAGTGCGATGATGCCTTGTCCGGCCAAAACACGTATTTGCCATCCGAGTGATGTTGTTTAAGAAATGGGATGAGTATTTTCTGCAAACACTCTCTTTGGTACACCTCCTGGTTGATGGCCAAACCACTTGGTTTGAACCACGGCTTCGAAATACCCTTATCGGATATTACGATGTATAACATAACCTTCGATTCAAATTTGTGCTTGAACTTATACATTACTTTTGGAGGAGTAGTAGATTTGTCCTTAGTGTAGAATCGGTCGTTTCCCGGTATCTGAGACTTCGAAAGAGGAAAGTAGCTTTCGTCGTCCAGAACGAAAGATTTTCCGCCGTAATTCCGAGTCATCCAGCGGCATTGGGATTTCACGGTTTGAATCTGCTCATCTGTGTACTCTGGGGATCTGGTTTTCTTTCTACACACTATTCCTTCTTTCTTTAGCGTCTTGCAGATGAGTGACTTCGAACAATGGAACTTTCGGGCTGCTTCCCGTTGACTTACCGAATCCTTGTTGTTGAACATGCTGCGCAGCGAGCGGAGCGTTTTCTCATTCATTATTTTCGCTGGACAGGATACGGTATACGGTGGATACCGGAACTTTTTCACGACAAAAATGGTCCACCGTGTATTTTTTTCCACGATCTTCGTTCGCTTGAAAAAATTATACAACGCGCGCGCGCAGTTCTTCCTGTTTCGACGGCATGCTGAACACGACTGAACATGTTAGAGTGAAATAAGAGTGTATGAAAATTTTCTGGAGAGTGCAACGATTCATTCATCTAAAGTGACATTTCTATGCGGCCGTTTTTGTTCTGATGGAAAAGTATTGAAATCATTCTCATTTTTTAGTGGACACCCGTTAGAAGCGATCAAAAAAATCTATCAAAATCCCAAGAATTTAATACTTTTTAGAAATCAAAAGGTAGGTTGTAGAAACATTAAATTAGGTGCGATAATATGTGCCTGATTGAAAGTACTGCATATCTGGAAGATGCCGATGCCTTTGTAAGAATTCAATCATTTTATGTAATCAACTCAAACCTCCTCATCAAGCTAACTCGGAAAGGCTCAAACAATGAACAGCGAAAATCCTAATTAAAAGCTTAGCCTGTCTGGGTGGCAGAACTCCGCATTAGAGGCACTATTCTTCAATCGGTCGAATTCGAAAACTCATACCAAGTGGAGAGAAGTGCCGCGTACCATTCCCGAGCAGGAATCGTGTCGTGTTGTCAAGACCACACCGACACGCCATGCCAACTGAAGTCCGGACGGAAGTCGCATACCAGCCATGGTCGGCAGTAGACAGCATAGCGAATTAAAATGTGGTCAATGATAGCACTGGATTACAGAAACTCAACTGTCCGCAAATTTTAATCCAATTTGCAGATAGAAACCGCAGTCTAGTTTTTTGTGATTTTTTCCTCGCGCCCTATTCCGTGCGGTGTTGGTGGTTAAGTCTAGAATATATATGAAAAAGAACTACTGGAACACTGCTTTTGGCCTTTGATTATCGGCACACATTGTGGAAAGCAGCCCGATGATGACAGTGTATGTTGGCAGTCTATTTATAAATAATCAATTAAATTCTTCTCTGTTCAAGCAATGTCAAAGTAAACCAACTATTAAACCTAACACTTCTGTTCCTTAAATATTCCATATGAATATCTGAACATTCAAATCTATCGATCGATCGGCCACATCGTGCTCTCTACTGACTTGTCTCATAACAATTGCCCCATCCATCGATAGAAAAAGAGTCCAAAACGCTTTCAAAGCTGCCGCTTTCAATATAGCTGACCAGACCGAACCTGAGCATGGTCGTCCAAATCATCCAGAATAGATGAGTTGATTGCCATATTTTGGAGAAATATGCGGGAAGCCTCACACTCGTTTCGATCGGTTCCAAATACCGCTTTGCGACGTCTAGCACCAGTGCTGCCGAACGGGGATGTTATTTTTCTGCAGACATCCACCGCAGGAGATTTGGGACTTGGTTACCGCATACCACCATGTGACCAACCGTGATTGGGTAACCGAAAAACTAACAGCGTCAATATTCAATAGACCATTTTTTCTTCTTCTCTCATCAGGATACCACGGACAACTGATCAGGCCGCGTGTTTGATTGCGCCCACTCCTGAAACGATCCGTTGCGTTGTTTGCTTGGGGTGTTCTTTGGAAGTGGGTAGCAGATATGTGCCAAAGGTCGGTAGGCATCTACCGTGAGTTGTGGGGGCCCCTTGATGAAGTGTACCTTTTTGTGTGCTTTTTTCTTGTTTGGATGCCACTGAGAGCATTGGTAAATCGGTGACACCCGGGGGTTGTGGAATAAAACGTTTTGGGACAACAACGTCGATAGAACTTTTGCCATCGACAGAGAAGGACTTTGTCAGGTGAAGCAACCGTGTCATCATCATTTTGAGTCCAGTTCGATGTGCGTGTGTGCGTGTGTGCGTGTGTACGAGCATGTCAATATGCGATTATTTGCAAACCCGACTCGGTTATTTACCGGATGACCGAATTGCGAGTTTGGGTCCTGAGTGATATGCTAAACTAGGATTGCTATTTGGACGAAAGTCTATCTATTTAAATGTCTGTCGAAATGTTGATCCTTATCTTAAGTACTGATTAACAATTGGAGGACACATTTTATGATAACATAATTACACAATTAATTATGGACACATTAAATTAAATTTTTATCCTCATTCCTAATTCCGGTAATTCAAAATGCTCAATTTTTAACTTATGAAAACTACAAATACATCAAAATTCACAATAGGGTATTATAGGGGTATGTGGATTATCACATTGCTCGATAGCAAATATAATAATATACTGGCAGTTAATTTATTTTTTAATTTTGACAAGCGTAACTATTGGAAAAACAATTTCAAAATATTAAGAAAAAAATTTGATTGCAAGACAACACCATCCTATTTCACCATGAAACACGCTACAAAAAACAGACTTCCTAAGCCAGAGAACCAACCATTGATTTCTAGCATACATAAGTTGACATTTATGTCATAATGGGAACCCCTGGTAATGAAAATTAAGTGCCGCGAGCCCCCGTTACTGAAAATAAATGTCACTTTGAGAAACTGCATACCGGTTTGTAAAAATAAAAATGATTAGATTTTCTTGTTTAAAAATTGTGAAAAAATAGTTGAGATTCATAAAAAATAGTACATGCTAGGGAAGAACACCCATCATCGATAACTGATGAAAAAAACATGTTTTTGAAAAAATTAAAACCCCTGGTTGTTTTCCACCCACAAAAACAACTGGCGAAATCTCTACGTTGTGTTTTGTTTTTAATTTTCAGAGTATCTATTCCGATGAACACGGTTGTTCGAACAGCGGCAGGGAAGGCAGGTGAGTTTTTCTTCTTTGGGCTTTCAAACTTCTCCTATTTCGTGAAACGGTAAATATGCGCGAAAATTTTAATTAACCACTCTAACCGACAATCAAAAATACTATGACCTTAAGTTTTAAATTTTGCCCTTAGGGCCAATTTCTTCAATTCCGCTTAACTCCTAAGCGGTGCTTACCCATACGCTTAAACATGGTTTAAGCTCTAAGCGGAGGTGAAGAAATTGGCCCTTAGTCTACTAATACTGGTCGGTCTAATAAGATCGGGTACAGCGTTGCCAGTGCGCCAAAAAAAAGTAGCGCAAGTGAGCCGATAGTCCAGGAGCTGCTGGGAAATCGCATGCAATTAAGTTGTGCATTTGCTCTAATCGACCACCCCCTATTGACTTACTTTGATATCTATTTTTGAAATATTTTAAAATTATTCTTAGAATTTCTTCAAAATATGATATTTAGTTTTACTGCACTACATCTGCACTGGAACTCTCTACTTGTTAGTAATATGGTTCAAAGGGTGTTGATATTTTGAGCATTAATCTAGCACACTTGTTTGAATCAGTAATGGCGATAAATTAAACACACTCGGTTCAATCCGTTTCCAAGCAACATAAAATTGTTTTAAATATTGGTTGTTGCGTTTGTCACTTAATGAGATTAAACGTTAAGTAATCGTTTCGAGGCGCATGATCCTGAAAAGGAGTTACTACGCGTCAATTTAGTAATTTGACAGCAGAACTGTCCCGGAAATCATTGATTAACAACAAAAACCAAAACCATCAAGGTTTTTTTTAAATGATGCTAAAGGCATAAATCTTCTGTCGCATTACAAGTAACTATGACCAGGCCTACTTTGAAGCACACGAGTAATTAATTTGAGCTTTATTCTTGTATCACTCACACCATCTCCAACAAAACTTCATGCCCCAAAGCAATCATCCTCGGCCACATCAGGTAATTAACGTGTCATAAAGCACGACCCAAGAAGCTGTACTTGTTTCAGTGAATTATTGAAATCCCATTTGAAACAAATTATGACTTTTTTTTTTCTTTTTTTTTTCTGTGATATTTCATCACGCCATAGTCAGCAACAGCAACAACTGAGTATTTGGATTTAATCTTCAACATGGATAACAGCAGTTATAATTAAGCTTTCTTGAATATCGTTAGTAATGATAATATTTTCCACAAATAATATGAAAAATATCTATTTACATAAAAATCAATTTGAACCTTATAGAATCGAAAACAACTGAACCAATCGGTGTGAAATTTTGTATGGAAGCGTTTTTGGGGCCGGGGAATGTTCTTATGATGAATTTAAACCCTTCCTCCTTATGGAAAGAGAGGCTCCCACACAAATGCAATACCAATTCCTGAATAACTCAGGGACTATTCCAGCAAAGCAAACCAAATTAAGCAGGTGGGAGTTTTTGAAGGCAAAAAATGTTTCTATGATAGTTTGAAGCCCCTTTCCTCTCTTGAAGGATTCTTATACATATGAAACAGAAATTTCTGCATAACTCCGGAACTAATTGAGCAAACGGAACAAAATTTTGCACGTGGGGTTTTCTAAAGATAATAAGTTTTTTTAAGGTAGTTAAAGACCCCTCTCCTTTCTGAAAGAAGGGAAGGGCTCCGATACAAATGAAACACAAATTTCTGCATAACTTGAGAACTAATCAATCAAATGGAACTTAATTTGCCATGTGAAGGTTTTTGGAAGCAAGAAATATTTATATAGTGGATTGAAACCCTCCGCGCTCTGAAAGGGGAGGCTCCCGTATAAATGAAACACAAATTTATGCATAACTCGAGAACTAGTCAATCAAATGGAACAAAATTTGACAGGTGGAGGTTATTTTCAGGTAAAAAATATTTCTAAGGTGGCACGAGACCCCTCCTCTTCCTAAAAGGGTACGCTTCCATACAAATGCAACACAAATTTTTGACTAACCTGAAAAATAATTAAACAAATGGAATCAATTTTGGCATACGGAGGCTTTTGAGAAATGATTTTATGGTGGTAAAAAACCCCACCGTTCTCTGAAAGGGTGGAGGGGGGTGGGGAAATACATATTAAACACAAATTTCTGCATAACTCGAGGAACTTATAATGGAATCAACTTTGGCATGTGGAGGTTTTTGAAGTATTAAAATGTGTCTATGGTAGTTTGAGACCGCGCCTACCTCTGGAATGGAGGGCTACAATACAAATGAAACACAAATTTCTTCATAGCTCGAGAACTAATCAAGTACATGGAACTTAATTTGGCAGGCGGAGGTTTTTGAAGGGAAGATTTGTTTCTAAACATCCCTCCGCTCTCGGAAAAGTGGGGCTTTCTTACAAATTAAACACCAATTTTAGCATAACTCGAAAAACAAATAGAGCAAATGAAATCAAATTTGGCATGCGGAGGTTTCTGGAAACGAAAAAAGTTTATTTAGGACCCCTGCCCCTCTCCAAAGCGGGGAGTGGCGCTCATACAAATGAAACACAATTTTATGTATAACTCAATAGCTATTCAAGCATATTAGACCCCATTTGGCATGTGGTTGCTTTTGGAAACTGGATTTCTGTATATATAAAAATGAATTTCTGTCTGTCTGTCCTACCCTCATGAACTACAGAACCGATCAGCGTGAAAATACACATTTTGTTTTTGGGGCTAATGAAGGTTTTTATGAATGTTTGAGACTCCTTCCCTCCTCTGGAAGGGGGGGGGGGGGGCTTTCTTACAAATGAAACACAAATTTCAACAAAATATGAGAACTATCCAGGTAACTAAACCACACAATGTTGGTTCTCGGGTAAGAAGCATGTTCTGATAGAAGTTTGAACCTCTTCTTAGTCAAGAAAAAAAAATCATGCCGAAAAACAACAATACACGGGCCAGTTCTATTAAATTTCCATTTCATTAGTTGCAAGCGTAGCAGCACTCGCATCGGGTTTAGGTTGTAAAAAATACATGTTCCTAAAAAAGAATAAAATAAGTCTGTTTCTTAAGCCCTGTAAGATTTGGGGTCAAGTAGAATCTTATACCCTCAATAAATCATTGAAAATAAAGAATCATTTTATTACTTTAAAACAAACAGACGTGTGGATTAACATTGATATTTGGGAGAAATATATTAATAAAGGATTTAAAAATAATTAATCATTATAGCCCTACGCCAATTAAAAACATTGACTTCGATGTGACTCAATTTCGTCCCAATACAGTAGCTGCAACTGCCTATTGATGACGCTGTATGTAATCCATAGTTAGAACTGCTAATATTCGGACGTTAATTTTCTCTACTTGCTTATGATCTATCGAAACATACCTTCAAAAACGAGTATTAGACTCAAAAAATTTCATAGTCTAGGAATAAAGTTCCCAGTTCCAGGGACTTACTAAAAGCACGCCGATTGATTTCATCATAAAAATGTTTTCTTCAGCTTAATACTGTATGAGTGCGATTCCTTGCATGTGTGCAAAGGCGAAATGGAATAGGCCAGTTCACGATTTGCTGCAAACGTCAATTTCCTCAACGCGCTCCTTCGTTTTACGCATCCACTCTCGAAAACTATCATATCGATTGCTATGATCACAAACTCGTCTACTAGCAGGTTATGTGACAGACGTAAACGACCAAACTTCTAGCTTGTAATTGATCTTTAAATTGCAAAATGTGTTTTTCTTATTTCATTTACTCTCACGGCATGTTGGACAAAGCGACTTTGACGACAACCGGGATGTTGTTTGAAAACAAACAAATGTAAGAGACAGCAGGCTTCACGTTATAATACCGGTGCGCTATATCCATGGTTAACAAAGAAGAGAGGAAAAGCAACAGTGATGCTATAGCTACCGCTCAACAGCGAAGCATTATTTATCGATGAGTACTTTTGACAGTTCAGAAATATATTTTTTATTGCATATGATAGTGCCAGATAACGGACATTATAATCATCGAACAAGTGCAATGGCACAGTGGCAAAATTTAAGCGAACTTCTTCAGCAAGTGGGAAACTGATAATTTTCTGCATGATGTATTTTAAATCTTCAAAATGAGCAGTAGTAAATTGATAATCAATCTTGATTTAAATACCGAATTGTAAGTCCGATAAATAGAAGCTCGTGTTTGTATCATAAAAATGAAAATAATTTGAAAAATGTAGGAGGTTTAGTTCTATTTCCTAAAAACTGATTAAAACAGTCACCCCTGATTATGCCGTTCCCTTACCCTATTCGACTCACAACATAGTGCTCATTCCCAAGCAACACAAAACTGGTATAATTTGATGCATAAACTTTATTGTGACTTCATTAGGTTCCATTCAAGTAACATTAACCAATTTTCCATTAAAGTAACTTCAACTGAAATGTGTGCTGCTAGGGTTGTACATTTCTATAATTTTAATAACTTTGCAACATTTTTCCGAAAATATTTAATTCGTCAAAGCGATATTCACGCAAAACTAGAATTTATGAAATAATTATCAAAGATAAATTAATTTCAATAGAATTAATAAACGTTCTGAGAAATTGAAAATTTACGTCTAATATTAGTATTATAAAATATTGTTTAGTATTTGATAAAATTATTCAAAAAAAAAACCTATGTTTTTACTCTAAAATAATAATAAAACCATTTTTATAATATTTCACATATTATTGGTAAAAATGTTACTGAAAAATAAGATATTTATACAAGTTAATAAAGATCTAAATGTTTTTACAAGTTATAATTAAAAATGTCATACCTCTTCATATTTAATAATGTTTTAATAATAAAACATTGAAACTTAAACATTCAAATTATAGAATTGAATGTTGATCAGATTAAATCAATTCAAATTTTTATTTTATCGAATATTTAAAGAAAACAATGGAAGAAGTGAAATTTTTTAATAAATTATTCCTAATAGCTAGCCTTCATCAATGGAAAGAAAATTGCCAAATTCATTGAACTTAAAAAAAATCATTCATAACTTCTGTATGTTACAAAAAATCTATATGATTGAAATTATTATTCTCGTTCTTTTATTTTTGTTTAAAAAATGATGTGGAAAAATTATATATTGACAAAAAATGTTCGTAAATGAATCTTATCTTCCAACACTGAATCACTAGGGCGGATATACAGTTTGAATGACCAAAAAATTCAATTTATTTGTTTTGCATAAAAAGTAAGTAAATTTCCCGTAGAGTACGCTCCTAAACCCTTTTTTCGAATTTCGAACCACAAGTGTTTCTTTTCATAGTTTTCCGAAGACGCCTTTTCGCGCGCAGCAGGTTTAAAGAGACGCTTTACCGAGAAGACCTACTTTCAACGCGTTTTCTCAAAACAGCACTTTCGAAAATAAATGAAATTGTCCTAAAAATTATATTATCCAATAACTAAACACTATTTACACTTTCCAACCAAACGGGACTCGGGAACCGCTTGGCAAGAAAAATTACCATCGCCTATCTGACGCGCGTGTCCGCCACAATGCACCCACTCGCAGATGCATCCTGTGCAAGTGGACATCCACATAATTGTTCCCCAGCGTCCGCTGCTTGCAAACGTGAGATTCCTGCGCTGGGACTGAGAAAAATCGATTCGAAAAAATTTCAATTAATATTGAGGCAAATATTTTGTGGTATCTATAAAAATTGCTCTGACAGATTGCCAATAAATGTACAATCGCGTGAGTGCTCGGTTCGTCGTTAGCTTGATGAGTGCCCGCTGGTGGTGGCAGATTTGCGAAACCGTAGATTGCAACCGCTATTCAGAGAACCATTCGTGTGCATGTCCCTACCAACTGCCGACGGTCAGAAAGAATCGATTGTCGTCCTATATTTGCCTTATTCGCCCTCGCCAATCGACAGGAATTTTCGCTTTCCTCCTTCCCAGGCTGCATTATATTGCAAGATGAACGGAAGTGTGTGGCGATCGATGTTTTGCGCGTCCTGACGGGTAGCTTCATTTTGGTCCATTTATATTTTTCAATTTTCTGCATGCTTGTTAATTAAATTTTTCCCTCCATCGCTGAGGTTTCTTTTGTATGTGCCTTGTTTTTTTTTCTCGTCTGTCAACAGAAGGTGCAGAGCGAAAAGAAGAGGGCAATTTACACCAAAGGTGCCACCACGATGGACACGACGGAAAACCGATTCGGCAAGTCTTGGGAAGTTTGTCAATTACGGAACTAATCGAATAATATTGCATCACTGTTTTCTTTTTCATTCGAGATGACTTCAGCGGTCTGAGCAAAACGGAATCGGCAAAATTGAAATGTCGAAATCTGCTCGGTTCATAATTCCATTCGTTATGGTCTGACTGAGGTGCTTCAATGGAAACAATTGTCATCCTAATTGTGTGTGATTTTCCTTTATGAATGAACTTAGATTGCAAATAGGAAACCTGCCGGGCTTGCCGGAGCAAGCATAAGTATTTCACATTCTTCTATATTTTACTTGAGTCTTGCAAGAATAATGCAAACCTGTTCTCTTTATGCATCATTTTGACTTCTCAAAGCTTAAAGGTTTCTCAAGATATATCAAATTTTCTTAGAACCAAACAGATGGAACCATACAAAAGGTGCTCTCAGAACCGCATGGTAACACACTGTAAAATTATGCTCTCTTGCGTTCTCGGCGTTACTCAATATATCCACAAGCATTTTCTTTCTTGACATTTCTGCCACTGTTGAACAAAATAGCAAGTGGAAACACATTTGTTAGTTGTTAAGATGGTTCCGTTCAAACATATATTTGAAACAGAAACGTTAGGGGCTATTCATAAACCACGTAGACAATTAAGGGGGGGGGGAGGGGTTTCGAAAAAGTCTACGTTTGTCTACGATGGGGGAGGGGGGGATATACCAAAAGTCTACGTAGACCTTTTTTTCTCTCTACAAAACGGATATTCATACCCTCCACGCAGAGAAAAATACCGTCATAACAAACATATTCTAGGTAAATCCAAACATAAAATTAGTTTATTTTGGCCGCAAACATAAACTTGCTTTCTTTCTAACATATTCTATGTTTAAAACCAACCCTAGTAGCACACTTGTTGTCATTCGGTTGAGATATCAGAAATATGACTTGCTAAGTCATAATCATGTTATATACAACTAATAAAGGCCGTAGTGTGCTACATGGAAAGTGACATCGATGTTTGAAATTAAAATCATATTATGTTTATTTTCAACATATTAATGATACGAATAAACGTACAAATTGTGGATTCTACTGGTTGCGTTCTAAATTTAATTTATTTATTCTATGAATCTTGGTTATCTTAGTCCTGGATTGAGCTTAAATGCTAACATGTTCCAGTTTCAAGAAGTTTGCTCAGAGATGCACACAGTTTCGAGCCCTGAACTTTGTAAAAATTGAAGCAATACATCAAATCAGTATAATATGGCAGCTAATTGAATAATGGAGCATAACATCCCGTTCACACTACAACCTATATAACGTGATATAGACTATCTTCATACTAGCATCTATACATCTAAAGACTGTCTACGTCAAATTTCGGACACCAAAATAATAGTAGCAAACCAAAATTTACACATTATTCAGACATATCTATTGTTTATTTCACAATAATAGATTTATATCTACATTAGAAACAGTTGATTAAGATGTTAATCCTTCTTTCTGTTAAATTCTTGAACTTTCTGTGGTATCGGTACCTCTTAAACGCCCGCCGTGATGATTCTCCATCTTCTCTTGAAATCGTCGGTGCTTTTTGCTTTCTTCTTAGATTCGAAAAGTTTCTGCTTAACTAGAGCCCAGTACTTCTCTATTGGGCGAAGTTCTGGACAGTTTGGTGGATTGGCCGTTTTTGGAACGTATTTAACCTCTTGTACCCTATAACATTTCAGGACGGATTTCGCATAGTGACAAAACAGATTGGAGTTTCTTGGCTGGATCGCGTACCGATAAATTCGTGTTTCGCTGCCGTTCGTAAAAAATGCGTGTCCACTTGATTCGAAGCCATTTTACTGAATGTAATAAGAATGTAAACATGTTGTACCATGAAACAAAGTGGAGAGTTTCAGCTGTCACATGAGTGAAACGTTTCAGCGTTCCGTGAAATAATTTAAAATCTACACAGAAATAAAAGTGTCCGAAATTAACGTTGACAGGCTTAAGTTATCACTAAAAATAATTTGCGTGGCATTTGATATCAAGATCGTAATGTAGGTAACAATGTGAACGGGGCTTAATGCTACACGCTAAAATTACTGTCTCTTATTATCTTTTCGAGAGGAAAAAGAGGGATAACAAAAGACAGTAATTTGAGCGTGTTGATTGTGTTTCTCTATTTGTTTTTTTTTAAACAACGATGGATCGAATGCATGGTATCAACACAACAGTAAGTTTATGATGTCAACCATTCAAGCAACACATCTCTTTTTGTTTTCCTTTAATATCGAGATTTTCAGCTCTGGGTTAGTTTATTTCCCATTGAAGTCGCTCAAATCCCTTTTAGGTATTTTCGTAACTTGTCCAGGGGTGAGATTCGAACTCGTGACTTTGGCGGGTATGGATGTTAACCACTACGCCGGGGTCGCCCCAACAACACATCTCTCATAATTGATTGCAGAAACCGGATTGTGACTTAATTGAGTCACATACCAGTTACATTGACTTATTTGCAACAAGTGTGCTACTAGGGCATTGAGTATTATCATTTATACGTGACTGAGATGATATTTGATAGTTAACTTGCTCCCATTTGACAAACATTTAGTAGAGGGTTTTAGCGCACGTGTGACATTGTAGAAAAAACATTAGGAGGTCTGGGAAGACGTCAACTTGCTTTGGAAAACTTTCAAAGAAGATAAACTGAATTTGATATCTAAAGTAAAAACAAAAATAGCCGCATATGCTTTTATTGTGGATTGCATTTTGACACAAGGCAGATCAACGCACAAGGCAGATATTTCGTCCAAGAAAATAAGGCCACTTCAAGATTCTGTAGCAACACCAGGAAGAAATTCTTTGTGAGGTCGACGAGAACGCTACGGAAGTTCTACGGATAGAATCACTTTTTGTCAAAATCATTGGTCTTGACATCCAAGAAACAATTCCACCAGAACCTTAATAGCACACCACGATCATAATTAGTTGCAGCAACTTGATTATGACTAACAAAGCACAACTTAATGGCAACATGTGTGCTACTAGGGAACTTCCGCTGATGAACTTTAATTATTAGTTCAAGCAGCCATGGTGTGGGCATCTTTAGCATTTGCATAATTGATTGTTGTTATTTTTTATTTATGCCAAATTTTTATGAAACAAAAATAAAACTGAATAACCTGATTGTTTGAGTTTTATTTCATAAACCGTTCCACAACCACATATTGTAGAACATTGTCCAGAAATAAAAAAAAAAATAATAAAGTCTACGTAGACTTTAAGGGGGGGGGGGGGGGTTGGAAAATGTCTACGAAAGTCTACGATGGGGGAGGGGGGTTTGAAAGTGTCAAATTTCGGTCTACGTGGTTTATGAGCAAGTCCCTTAGATTCTTAAGCAGCACATTTTGTTAAACCAACATGATGAGACCCAAAAAAATAATGTCTGCAAGAAATTATTAATCCATTAAAGTTGTTTTTAAAGACTCCTTCTTTGCTTGACTCGTAAATTCCAGGATCGTTTACTGCTTACCTTGGCCTCTGCTGTACACAGAAGTTGGCTCCATTGTTATGGGTCCATAGCTGAGCCTCGCCAGCCTCGCGCGGATCGCGCAGGTCGCCTTCTACGCCTCTTCTTCTTCACACGGTCGTTTTCGAGAACCTTTTTAACTGGGGCTGTCGCGCGACATTCGCGCCCAGCCCACCGTAGTCGACCGATTTTAGCGGTGTGGCGATGGGAGGTTCTCCAGCAACTGATGCGTACCTCGTTATTTATTCGCCTCCTTCACGTTCCGTCTTCCATCTGCACTCCACCGTAGATCATATGCAGCACCTTCCGTTAAAAGACACCAAAGGCGCGTTGGTCCATTGAATTTTTTTAAGGGAGGCTTGTTTGGCCTTCCCCAACCCCTTGTCTCGCCGGAATACCATCGTCCACAACACTGTTTAGAGTCCCACACTGGCACAAGGCCGATGATCAGCCGCTTCTTACATGGAGAACAGACACTGTTTTGAGTCGCCCCTGACATGGAGAACAGACGCTCAGATGAACTGCATAGCTGGTAGCGGATTTATGGATAATTAAAAGTGACTTTAGTGACTAAACTAATAAAAATAGTGACCAAATACTGACTTAAAAGTGATTTCCAAATTTTGGTATTTATTTTATCTTCTATACATTTAATGTATAAGTACATTAAAAATGACCTAAGTGATCACCCGCGTTTTCAAAAATGAAGAATAATGCGACACAGCATCACTTTTTGTTTTTTTTTTTTTTTGTAAAAAATCTGTAATCAAACAAACTCGCATTGCGACCGTCACGAAAAATTGTCAGGTTTTAAGCATTAATATCTTAGTCGTTTCTTGAAAGATTGAACAGGAGGAAGCATTTCTACGCATCAATTTCTATAGAGAACATTGTTGATTTAAGGCCACATACTATTGAAAAATTCATAAATGTTAAGTAAGCCTTGCTTTAAAAAGCATATTAACTCCTTCCGGCCTAGGGGGTCATATGTGACCCTAAATGGATAATGGCTGCATAATATTACACAAACTGAATAAAAGTGTACACAGTCTTCGGAAAATTTGTTTTCCATTAATTTATCTATATGGAAAAAAATAAAAAGCATAAGAATTTGAGACCTACTTGACGACCTAGAATAATCTGAATATAAAGAAGTTCAGGAAGTAAAAATAAATGCTTTATTAATAGTGTACAGCGTTGTTTAAGAATATTGTGAAAATGCATATGTATAATTAAATTCTCGTTGATACACGTTATATATTGTTGTAACTTTCTGGGCGGTTCTAGGTCATCCAAAATGTACTTGAGTTCAAAACTTCAAATCTACAGTTCTAACAGTTGCTTTTAGGGCTTATATAGCCCTAGGTTATGATATGTATTTAAACATATTGAATGAACCTTTTGGAAACAGGCATTATTTAAAAACTTTATGATGTTCTAGGTCATCAAAACTGGGCTTGAGATCAGAACTTGAGATCTACAGTAGTAACTATAGCTGTTTAAGCTAAATAAAGCTACGCTACGTACTCAAAAAAAATCAGTGAATATTTTCAAACGTAAAAAAAATCATTAACATGAGATAAACGGGAATGATCTAGGTCATCCAAACTGTCCTTGACTTCAAAACATATGATTTACAGTTGTAACAGTAGGTGTTTAGAGTGTGCAAAGGGGCAATATGTTTTTAACAATAATGATTGAATAGTGTGGATGGCCAACATACATAATGCGACAATCTTGGGATATTCTAGGTACTCCAAACCTTCGCTTAAGTTCAAAACATAAGATCTACATGTTGTAACAGTAGTTATTTATGCTAAATATGTATTCAGTGAACATTTTCGTAATAATACACAATAACATAATCTTGGGATGGTCTACGCCATTCAAACCGCCTTGGCATTCAGAATTTAAGATTTAACAGTAAATTTTAGGCAATACAAAGTTACAAAAAATATTCAAACATATTCAATTAACATTCTTAAAGTCTAACACATTATAAAGCAGTATGACATGTTCCAAGTCATCCAAACTATCCTTGAGATCAGAACATAAGACCTACAGTTGTAACAAAAGCTTTCTGGGCTATTCAAAGCTACGATGTGTATTGAAACATATTAATTGCATATTTTGGAAGAACAACTGACACTATTAGATAATCTTCGGATGTTCTAGGTTATCCAACCTTTTTCTGGAATTCACAACATAATATTTACAGCTGAAGCTTTTTAGTTTTGAATTGTAGCTTAAGAGCTACAGCTTTTGATCATTCATTGAAGCTTCTGTAAGCTCATCAACAGATCAGATTATCTCGGGATGTTCAGGTTCATAAAAACTGAGCTTGAATTCAGAACCTAAAATATACGGTTGTAATCGTAGCCTTTCGGGCTATACAAAGCTACGATAAATATTCAAACATATTCAATTAATATTTTGAAACGTCCACTGACATAATAGGATAACCTTGTTAGTTTCAGGTCTTTCAAACTGTCCTTCAAAAGTTAAGGTCTAAAAATGTAACAATAGTTTTATGGGTTATACAAAATTAAGTTAATTTGTTTGGCATAGAACATCCCAAGATTATGTCATAATGTAAGTTGGTCTTCCAGGTAATTCAAGCGAGACGGCGTTTGCCAGAGCATCAGTTTTTCTGGTATGTTTGCATTATTAGTGTAGCCAGATCGCTTAATTTGGTTGCCTACTGTACAATAGCTACAGGTGATTTTTTTTAAACTTTTTAAAATCTGCCTTGGGGCATTGTTTGGGCAACTTTTTAAAATCAGCCTTGGGGCATTGTTTGTTACAACTTGATAACCTACCTAATCAACAACTTAAACTACAATTAGAAAATCCCAGGGGTGGGGAACCAGATTCCGAATGATCTGGTGATCCGATGTCAGGCAGCGTGCGTTGAATCGATTGATAGACTGACTAAAGCGATCATCGAGCATTTTTATCTTGGCCAGACGGTGGACCTCAGATGTTCTTGTCCTCGGAGGGGTGTTCAAGATCATCCTGGGGAACTTATTTTGAACACGCTGAAGTTTCTGGTGATGTGTTTTAGCGCAACTCTCCCAGATTGGTATGCCATACTCGATGAGTGGAAGTATGATTTGCTTGTAGACAGCAAGCTTGTTTTTCAGGGATAATGTAGACCTTCTGTTGATCAATGGGTACAGTAGCTTCAACAGAACGCTACACTTTGTGGCAGTTTTGTCAACCTGTTCCCTGAAAATAAGCTTGTTGTCTATTGTAACGCCAAGATAGACAGCTGATTTGGCTCAATCCACCGTTGTGTTGTTTAGGCTAATTTTACAATCCTCATGCGGAACAAGTTTGGGAGAGTTGGAGTGTGGAAATAGGATGACCTGGGTTGATACAGATCTTCCATTCGGTGAAGTATTCTGACAGAACATTTAGGCTTCACTGGAGTTTCGCGGTAAGCGCTCTTGTTACCCTACCATTGTGGACGACTGCGGTATCATCGGCGAACAACGACAGAGATCCATTTTCAGGGAGCGGGGGTATGTCCAAGGTGAATAGGTTGAACAGAGGTGGACCTAGTATACTTCCCTGTGGAACACCGCCGGAGATCTCCTGTGCATCGGAAACTGCACCTTGCAGCGAAACACGGAATGTCCTGTGCGACAAATAATTTGTAATTATCTTCACCAGAAAGATGGGAAGATTGTATTGTTTTAGCTTGTAGACCAAGCCACCATGCCACACGTTATCAAAGGCCTTCTCGATGTCGAGAAGTGCCATGGCAGATGATTTCAAAACAGACTTGTTCCGTCTGAGGATGTTAATGACTCGATTAAGTTGGTGCACTGTTGAGCGACCACGTCGGAAGCCAAATTGTTCGTCGAGCAAGATGTTCAGTTATAGTTTCGCCAGATTATTATAGAACTGGGGGCTCAATTGCTTGAGCTCCAAGTTCATGATGTTGTCGAAACCTGGGGCCTTCATGTTCTTTGAGCCTTTGATATAAGTCAACAATTCGTCTGCTGAGATCTCCAACTCCTCTGTGAAGTCGTTGGGGCTTAGATGGATGTTAGTAATAAGCACGCTAACGGCAGCTTCGTGTGGACTGACGATGTTTTGTCCGAGATTATGGGAGCTGACGAAGTGTTGACTTATCTCAGCAGTCTTTTCTGCAGGAGTTATCAATCGATCCTTGGAGCCATTGCTGTCTAGAGGGATCAACGGTGGTATGGGCCTTGGCTTAGTTTTTAAAATTTTGGTCAACTTCCAAAACGGCTTTGCACAATCAAGGAGAGAGCGGATCTTGTCAGCAAAATTGTTATTCTTAAGGTCCACCATTCTGGCCTTAATAATTTTCGTCACTCGATTACAGTGACGTTTGAGCGTTGGCAAACCAGTTCGCTGGTATTGCCTTCGAGTGGCGTTGCGCAATTGAATCAGTTCTTTAGTGGGTCTATCAATGGGAACAGAGTCGCTCACCTGATCAATCACCGGTAAATGTTGCTCCCGAGCCTAGGAGATCGCTTGCTCGATGCTCTGCAGCTGCCGTTCGATGTCATCAACCGAATCAAGGTGCATGTCGAAATCGATGTTGTCGTCAACGTTTTGTCGGAACCTCTCCCAACTGGCGCGATGGTAGTTCCGTCTGGTGATACGATGCTGATTGACCGAGGAGTCAACTTCAGCCACCACCGGATAATGGACCGAGTTGAGCTCATGGTTTACGATCGACTGGGCGATGTAGTTCCCCATGTTGGTGAGGAAGATGTTGATTGTCGAATGGGCCCCGGATCTGCTCAACCGGGTGGGAGTATCCGGGCCAAGGAAGGTGTAATGGCCCTCTTCCTAGTATTATTCCGTTCCGGTTCCGTCGGGTATTCCCCCAGGTTTCGTGTTTCGCATTCAGGTCACCGGCGATGATAAAATGCCCCTGCCTCCGAGTGAGCTTGCGAAAGTCGTTCCGTAGGACCGTTGTTGTTCCGTTAGCGGTGCTGGCGTGCTTGGGACAATAAGCCGCGATGATGGTGATAGGGCCGATGACAGTTTCGACCTCTACTCCGATGGCTTCGATTGACTGCAGCTGAAGACTCGGAAGCAGATGGTAGTTGATGTTGTAGCGCAGGGCGACCGCAACTCCTTCTCCACTAGAGCCGCTACGATCAGAGTCCGCACACTCCGGTTTCCTGCGATGAAGATGCTGATTTCCGGTTTGAGATGTGTCTCGGTGACGATGGCGATGTCGATGGCCTTCCTGTTAAGGAAGTCTCCGAGCTCAGCAGTTTTGTTCCGGATGGAACAAGCATTCCAGTTGAGAATGCTGATGGTGCGTTTACGGTCTATGTTTGCAAATAAATTTCATCGTCACGGACATGGCGGATTTGAGCTGTTCCTCCTTGGAGCGGCAGGAACGTAGTTGGCGATAGAGCTCTTGAACGAACTCCACCATTTGCTTCGAGTCGTAGAGCTGTCCATCGCCGGGTGGTTGCGTGAAGGTGCTGCAACTCGGATTGCCCCAGCCTGGAGGAGGAGCTGGGTTGGGGGCGGCGGCGACTGCCGCGAATCGATGATGAACCAAAGCTGACGGGCAGTTTGCATGGCGGTGATTTAATGAGATCGATGGTAGGATTGGCACCTGGTACCGAAGTGACATGAAATTCTCCTCGTTCATCGGAGGTAGTGGACGGCGTTGACCTAGCCGAGACTTGGAGGATGCCTGCTCTCATGATTTGCGCTACAGTTGGCGCACTTCAGAGATGAGGCACCTTCGTCCATCGGGGCACGATCCTTTGTGGCGTGTGCTCCGGCACACTGCCACATCTCGATTTCATGTGGCAGTTTCGAGTTCCGTGGCTGAACGCAAGGCAGTTACCACACTGCGTCACGTCGAGCTGTCTAGGACGATACCGGTCCCACTCGACGATGATGTTGAAAAGGGCCCGTGTTTTCAACAGTTCAACGCCATCGTGATAAATCCCTTCTCGAGCTGGACCAGATAGAATTGGTTCTGGTAGTTTCCGTGTTTTGCTGGCGCCTGATAGGAAACACCTTTTGAGGCTTCAGTGCCACCGCTTGCAGCTCGGTGAAGATTGACTCCGGAGTGAGTTCCGGGAAGCCACGCAGAATCACCTTCATAGGCTTGCTTCCGGGTGCGTCGTGCGTGTAGAACTCGTGTTGGCAGCGGCGACTTGGTGACCGCCGACAGCATGGAAGTCAGCCTCCGTCGTGCATATCACTTTAGTGACATTGCTGCACAGCTTGTACAGTGGATGAATTTGGATAGCTGCAAGCTCGGTCCTGAGTGCAGCAATGTCCTTTGATGTGGTGAAGAGCAGGGGGACGTTCACCTTATTTGGCACCTCCTGTACCGGAAGCACGGCGAATTGATTGCTCGCTAGTAGGCGAGCGTTAAGATCCACACACGATCTACAGTAATAATTCGGGAGCTGATGTCACCGTTGCACACTGTTGCCAAAGGCGTGTAAACGTGATCGAAATTGTTTTGAACCCGAAAACAACGTTTTTTTTTATATAGTTTCTTCTGCAAAGTTTTTTCATAAATTATTCTCCATATTATGATGATGAAAATTTTGGTGATTTATCTCCCTAGTAGTGAGAAAAAAAAATTATTTTCTAATTATTGCAAATAAAAATAAACTTTATTCGGCAAAGTTATAGCCAATTTAATACAAAACAACTTTGTTGAAGCTCACATATGCCTATCTATTGGTTTTAATGTAAATTTGGGGAGTTTTCTATTGAACATCCCTATAATTCAGTTTTTTGAATTAACATCTTATGGAGATTTTCTACAAGTTTTAAATATTCAACACTTTTAATTATCATGTAAAAACACACAAATTTGCTGAAAATAGTATAATTTTATCTCTTATAGTTTTTGAGATAATTAGGGTTTTATTTGAAAAAAGGTACTTTTTCAGTGTCAAAAATCATAGTAATCTGCAAATTTCTGCAAGCGAAACTATTTGCATATGAAAGTATGAATCAGTCATTGTCAAGTCCAGATACAACCGCTCGTCTCTCGCTGTCCCTTGGAATCCAAAGCCAATGTTCTTAGAACAACTACATGACCTCATCTAAGCTATTTTTTTTTTTTTGAATTTTGAAGCTGTTTTCCGTCGAAAAAGATTCCCAGCATTGTCAAAATAGTACAAAACAAATGGTTAAGCCTACATTTTGTGATATATAATTTTTCTCAAAACATTTGAACATAATTAAAGTATTTCACTGTTGATCGTCATCATCACTACTACCGCTTTCATCATTGGCGTTGTCATCGGATTTGACCAAAAGATTTTTCGCATTTCTTGACAACGGTGTTTTCTTTTTCTTTCCGAATCCTCTTATTCTCGAAGTCAATGGATCAGATGTCTCTAACAATCGGTGTAAAAGATCCGTATCTGCGGATGTCTTTGTTTAGGGACTCCTGAGTCTCTTCCGACAATTGACCAATAGGAACAAGAAATGAAGATATCACTTTGGCGCCGTGGATAAGAATTTTATGCACTGATGCTGGCATTGGATACCAATCACACAAATTAACAAGCTTGATTACACTACGTTGCCAATGCAACCAATGAATTTGAATTTTATGCGCCTGCTCTTTATTATCCGCGACAAATGACCACCGCGGTTAAAAGCCCGTTAAAACAGCAAAAAAGAAAAAGAAGTTCTTTATTTAAAGTAGTGGTTCTAAGAACATTGGCTTTGGACCCCAAGGGACAGCGAGAGACGAGCGGTTGTAGCTGGACTTGACAATGACTGATTCATACTTTCATATGCAAATAGTTTCGCTTGCAGAAATTTGCAGATTACTATGATTTTTGACACTGAAAAAGCACCTTTTTTCAAATAAAACCATAATTATCTCAAAAACTATAAGAGATGAAATTATACTATTTTCAGCAAATTCGTGTGTTTTTACATGATAAACAAAAGTGTTGAATGTTTGAAACTTGTAGAAAATCTCCATTAGATGTTATATTCAAAAAACTGAATTATAGGGATGTTCAATAGAAAACTCCCCAAATTTACATTAAAACCAATAGATAGGCATACATGAGCTTCAGCAAAGTTGTTATGTATTAAATTGGCTATAACTTTGCCGAATAAAGTTTATTTTATTTGCAATAATTAGAAAATAATTTTTTCTCACTACTAGGAGATAAGTGCAAAACTTTTATCATCATAATATGGAGAATAATTTACTGAAAAAACTTTGCAGAAGAAACTACAGCAAAAAAACGTTGTTTTCGGGGTCAAAACAATTTCGATCACGTTTTTACGCCTTTGGCAACAGTGTGCGTTGGTCGATTTTTTCGACCCATTGCCTCGGCAATAGGTCGAGCGGGAAATTTTTGCTTTTGTTGCGAAAAACTTTTGATGCGAGAGAGCGAAAAACACGTCCGTATGTGTCGCTTGGTCGAACTACTATTGATGATGAGTAAAATTACGAAGGTGTACTCCTTTTATATTGTTCAATGCTGCATATGAGACCTATGTTGCTAACATTTGATATCTGTGATAGGAAAGTAATGTGCATTTAGTAAAATTAGCAAAACAAAATTATGATATTATCACCTTTTAATTTCTGTATTTTCAAAAGCATTAAATTTTTAAAAGATGGTGTTTGAAACATCTTGAAAATATTAAGTATTTATCAAGTTATAAATGTTTAATTTGTAACGATATTTCGTGACGGTCGCTTATTTTAGATTTTCAATTGACACCCTACCCTTGCCGTAAGAAGTAGTCAACGTCAAAAAAAAAGAAAAGAAATACTTTTACAAACTATCATTAGCAAACGCGAGCTTATCTTTTGACAGATAGGTCTATTTCGTCTGCGACTTACAGACTTCTTTGCCTTAAAATTAAATGTAGGTAGATTTAACGTGTCTCCTAAAATGCATCATTTTTTCCTGTGCTCTCATGTATTTAGTTTAACCTCTATTCAGCCGACTGTCAAGCGATGCACATTACAACAATTTCAATTAAATGAACAGTAAATATGCTGTAGGATTCACGCATAAATTGTATGGTTCACATGAGCCAAGCTTGAGCTGTAAAAACAAAATTGCAGTTGCATTAACCATTCATCAGGCTGAATGATTGGCCAACTTTTGAAGTCCGATAACTTCTAAGCGGAAAGGTACAAGAAACCGGATACGCAAAGCCACATAGATTTACATGGCTGAAACTAGAAAATGCATGCATTGATTGTTTAAAAACAAACAAGTGTTCAAGATGCCAACGAGGGCCATGTAAACAGATAATCAATAATCATGATAATCAAAAACATACCATCGATAAATCAACATAGAAAACTTGCCACTACAATAGTTTCTTTTTTGCTATCAAAAATGCACGTGACTCTATTCGTTATATCCACCAAACCTTAGCAAAGAAGATAACCAGAAAACATTTCAATAGTCAAATATAGAAATACATATGAAATATTGAAGAGCACACAGATTTTCCGTCGATTTCTAGCATTGATATGTTTGAAGTGGTGTCCGACAATTCACAGAGACCAAATAGGGGCTGCACTAGTGGTAGTCATTGCCAGCACTTTCCTTTTGGCGTGCTGAATTTCGAAATATTATCCGGTCAGTGCTACTACACGCATACTTTTTCCCTGTTAGCTTGCAGGAACTAAAAAAGAGGTTGTTCAAAAAAAAAGATCAACAACACACAGACGAATCACAAAGGGATACCGAAAAGTTCAGTTTTCCACCACCGCCGATCCTCTGGGTTTGATGCGCTTGTCTCCACACACAACAACGCGCTTTACTCGCTGTTCCTCGTTCAACGCTGCAACACGCGTTTTATCTTCCTCGAACTGGCATTCCAACGCGTGTACATAAAAAATATGAAATAATGTTATATTTGAATAAAAAAAGCTCATCAAAAATTTGGTAAGCCATAATAAAATATTTGAACCATCGCTATCCATTCATTTTTCAATTTCCCTCCTCGTGCCGTCGGCATGGAGGCTCACTCCGACGCCACAAAACGATGGGGAATAACGCAACTTTTCACTCCCAAAAGCCACCCACCGACCAACGAACAGACCGACGGGAAGCCAACCATACCCAGGAAGACAAAGTGCGGTGTTTCCAATTGCGAGAGAGTGGCTTTTGGTGATGCACCAAAATTGCATTTTTATTTTGCACCATCTCCGGTATGCTTACTTTCGGCCCCTCCACCGCCAACAGCGACCCAGCTCAACATACATTATGCATTATCCACCGAACACAACGGCAAGGCGTCCCCAGCGTAGGAAGGTAGGTACTTGCACTGCTGCAATGCTATATGGTGGATGTGTATAAATATGCGGATAAACATCCGCATCTGCCACCGATTGTGTGTATTTTCGCTCACGCGGATTGTACAAGTTGATGCCTCATCGCCCGACTCAGCCAGGATTGGTGGGGTTTTCGGTTGTTATTGTTCTTGAAGCCAGCATACGAAAGTGGAGCACTGAGGTATGCCACGGGCATCAGCAATTTTGGTTAGTCATTCTGGTGTTGCGTGCAGTCGAGTGATTAGTTGTTTATTAGGAGGTTGGTAGTGATTTTTGTTTTTTTGGAAATGCATGCCAAGCATTGAACTGCCAAACATCAACGGATTCAGAGCTGTAGTTTTGGTGATCCTATCGTACCAGGGTAGGAAGTGATTATTTATACGTGTTTTAACTTATCATTTACACGTATTTTACAATCATTTACACTAAAATCCAAATTGAGTTGTTTCGATCGGATCAAAAGTTTGCTAGAGGACACATGTTGGTCATAAATATCACCTTCCATAGCGCCAATCTTTGCAAGCGAGTCCACTTTCTCTTGCCCGGCATCGAAGAATGAGATCAAATCCACACAAAGGTGATAAATAAAGAACGTAAAGATAAAGCACTCAGAATATCTTTTATTTTCATAAGAAAATAAGTAGTAACACACAAAGGTAGTACTTTTTTCAAAAGGGTACTACCTCAAAAAACTGAGTGAAATGAAGCAAATCGGGCAGCTAAGTGTGCGGTGGAAGGCCTACCGAAACAAGCAAGTCGACGTGACGCAGTGTTTGCATTACCATGGAACACGAAACTGCCACATGAAGACCATAAGTAACAATTGTGACAAAGCCCACTGACCGGAAGATTGTCCAATAAAAAACGCATCATTAAAACGATGCTCCTATTGGTGAAGTGCACAGCTGTCTACAAAACCGGAGCTGCCCTGAATGTGCCGAGAGAGGTCCCAGCTGCTCCTGCTATTTCCACAATGAATTTGCCTCCGCTGCCAGGGAGTTCGTCTCTTATTGGGAATATCCTTGGTCAGCCCAAAACTAAGCTGGCGGCTCCATTAGTGGGCCTGATCGAATATTGGCTTGTCTTTTGATAATGTCCTTATATAGGATTATGTGATTTGGATTGTAATAGAATTTTCTAATCACTGAGAATACTTGTCAACATTTGTGGTTGGCATCAATAGCTTTTCACAAATTAAGCAAATGTAATTTTTGAAGATTTTACATCTGTAAATGAAACCAGTTCGTTTTTTTGCATAATTGGGTGAATTGTTCATAAATACATTATCTTATAGATAAATCGTCTAGCTCAAACCTGTGTAGGGGTAAGTGGCAGAACCATCATCATCATCATCATCATCATCATCATCATCATCATCATCATCATCATCATCATCATCATCATCATCATCATCATCATCATCATCATCATCATCATCATCATCATCATCATCTTCATCATTATCATCATCATCACCATTGTGGGCTCTCAGCCCTCATTCAATGCTGGGTCCAACCAACGTTTCATCAATTCGCGCACCAGAGTGGTTGTGAATGCGCCTCCAGCAGATTCATCCTCTGAGGAAAACGGAGGGGGGCTGTACTGTTCTGTTCAGTCCATCTTCATCAAGTTGTGCAGTCACTTAAAGCAGTGCAAACCAACCTCGGACCAAGTGAAGCTCTTCGGATACATGGTTTGTCGAAATTGAGTCAACTGAGCCCCGAAGAGTTCGACTTTCCAAAAGGAACGCTAGCTATACCAGGACGAAAAAGATTAAACTGAGCCACTTTCTTGCACAACAAAGCATCAACGTGGGATTTATCATCAACAGTGCTGCAAATTATCTAATCAAACATTTGAATTCGACCTAACACAAGCCATCAGTTGAATCTGGTGACCCTTCTGTTCATTAGAAATATCGGTAGTTTATGAATAGATTTAAACTATGTGAGTGTTTCATTGTTACGGGTGTCTAAGAAATGTATCGAAAATAAGCTATCCACTTACATTTGCGTTGTATGCGTGAATTTGTGATGGTTTAAATCTCTGCATCATAGCATGCTGTGCGACTGTCATCTTTGGTTTGTATATTTGTTTGAACGGTTTAAGTTCTTCGTTTTCAAAATTTCGCGGATTAAAAAAGACGTTAAAACTAAGGTTTTGGGCACACGGCTACATAAGAAGGGTGTAACTATGCGACTACTGGCAAAGCACTTTGGAATTCATCATGCGAGTGTAAAATCCACCATGACCAAGTTTGGGAAAACTGTTCTTTGGATACACTGCTAGGAAGAGGCAGAAAACTCGGATCTTCCAACCCTTAACCCTCAACCCCTATGATCCAAAAATGATAGCTCTAATTCAAAAGAATAAATCTATGTCCATACGTGAATTGGCCAATGAAAGTGGGAACCAGCGTCGGAATTGTTCAACGTCTCAGATAACGGAGCCATCTGAAGATCTACAAGAAGCAGAAAATCGCCAAACAAAGTGAAAAACAGAAGCAACGCGCAGCAACAAGGGCCTGAAAATTGTAGGGCCTGGAATTGTAACGACCCGATGCATGTATTTTGATGGACGACGAGACCTATGAAAAACACGGCTCAAGAACCCTTCCAGGTCCACAATATAGACTGTTCCAATAATTATAAATACACTAACGGTTAAACATCACTTCAAAATGCGTGCAGCTGAATTCAGCTTTTGGCTGCGTCCTCTTGTTTACATCCAAATTAAACTGATGTTGTAATTTTTTTTCTAATTTTCGCACGGAAGTTTGAAAAACCGTGATCTTTCTCCCGAGCAAAGAAAACGGATTGTGCACAAACGGTGCGCCGTCAGTGGTCTTTCGATCAGAAAACTGGCTAAGGAAGAAGATGTGACCATCGGAGCAGTTCAAACCGCATTACGGAAGTAAAAACAACAGTGCTCTTTCGTAGACTCCCCGTGACGGAGTAGGAAACCGGTTCCGTTGACTCTACAATCGACATCAGTCCGAGATGTGGCGAAAAATCTAAGAAAAAGGGCCTGCTGACTCGTCGAAAGCAGAAGCAACCAAAACGAAGCATCAAACGAGGGCTCGAAAGCTGTACACTCAGCGGAATAAACTTTCGATATTCATGAGATTTCATTATGATTATTTGCTATAAGAACTCAGTATGGATTTCATAAATTTATCTTATGAAATATAATGATGTTGAAAAAATAAAAATATGGAGCCACCTGGATTTGAACCATGCACGTTGAGGTTATTGGTCCAGTGACTTGCCCACTAGTAGGGTATGTGTCCCTTGACTCAGCCTTTTATGCAACAATCGATTACATTTTTCATTGTAACTCATAAAATATTTGAGCTGGATACAAAATTCAACTAGCTATACACTTCCTAAGATATGCTTAATAAGCCGTCTGGTAGTATGTATCACGAAAATTTACACAATTCATTTTATGAAGTAAAAAAACTTTCGAGGGATATGGATGTAAAGTCGGTCTATGGGTACCAAATTGGGTCTAATCATGGATGCAAATTAGTCCCATTCGATTAATTTTTTATCAAATGCAGTCTCCGTACGGGTTTCTTCCTGATTTTCTGATTCAAGGCGTTCCTAGCTGTATTCGCCCTTCCAACAAACAATTTTACTAACAATCAAACTATACTTAAACTGCTAAGAAACACTTAAGTGATTTGTACATATGATTTAGCGGTCATTCGACAAACAAAACATTGTAATTCACTCTACGCAGATTTTGTTCCTTTAATTTGTGTTAAGATGAGCCATATGAACAACATTCAACCGGAATTCAGACATTTGTATTGTAAATGTTACCAATAACAACATTTTACCTACGCTTTTCAAACAACAGGCCATAGTTTAGAACATAGAAAAAAATATGTCCCTAATATTGGGTCTACCGTTTGCTTGTTTAATCATTGTTATTTTAAAAATTTGACTTGTTAGTTTATAACATATTCTGTACATTTTGGCTGCATTATTCGGTGTATAGGTTCAATTTCGTCAGATTTAGATCATTCGAAGATCGTATAGATAAACTGTTCAGCTTAACCAGTAAAGTCATGGTGTCTAAAAAGTCAAGGAAATTGAAAACTGCGCGGAAGTGAATTACTATAGATTGATTAATTATGTCTCAATTGCTTTAAAATAAATCGGTCATGCTGATAGCAACATGATTTTGTTGATTATCGAAGAAATAATGACATATTTGATACATAGGCCGAATCATAGAGCTAGGCTAACATTACATCCCGTTACCCTATATATCAACACTTGTAATCAGGAAAGCTTAAAGGCGTATAGCAACAACGTCGTGTGAAACAAACTCCATTCATAAATCAGCCTTATGAAGTGCTGTTATCATGAACGATGAAACCTACAGGGTAGGCCCAAATAAGTGACGCAGTATTCTGTTTCAGTGTGGAGTTCTTCTAGTCATCGCAGAGCAACCTGATTGCCAGCATATTGAAGACGGATTGATTAATATGTAAACAAACTAGTGTTCGCTAGATTCCGTCGACCGGAAATACCTAAAAAAAATATTGATTTAAAAAAAACAACGGATTTTGCAGTTGCGTTTGGCCGGAAAGCGTTCCAACCAGATACTGGCCGAGACCCGGAAGGAAGGAATATGCCGCACACTAATCGACGGGACGTTGAGAAGATGGAGGACGAGGGGAACCATCGATTCAAAGAAAAAACCAGGTCGTCCTCGGAGTGTACGTACCAAACGGCTTGTAAAGTCAGTGCGTGAGCGAATTCGCCGAAATCCTCGTCGTTCTTCATATAAACTGGCTCAGGATATGGACTTCTTCAGGAAAACGATCAGATCAGTTCTCAAAGAAGATAAGAGATTAGTGCCGTACAAGAAAAGAAAAATTTATGGACTTTCAGAAGCCAACAAGAAGAGCAGAGTCATTCGTTGTCGCGAATTACTGCGTCGGCACGGTGATTTCATGATTGTGTTTTCGGATGAGAAAAATTTCGTATTGCAGCAAAGTTTCAACGCTTAAAACAGACTATGCATCGAGTATTCAGGATATTCCTTCTTCAATTCGCGCAGTTCAACGCTTTTAAAATCATAGTTCGGTCATGGTATGGGGAGCGATTTTTGCGGAAGGTTGTCTACCACTGCTTTTCATTGATAAGGGTGTAAAAATCAACGCAGCATATAGACAGTTCCAGAAGGTATAAACACACTTTCAAAATAACAAAAAAGTCATGTTTTGATTATTTTCAATCATTTTATTTGGCAAATCATATTTGTATTTGTGTTTTATATGATATTTTACTCACGTTTAATCAAAATATTTAATCATAGCCAAGACTTTTACTTTTTCCTCGAACATGACCCATAAACTTCTGCACAGTGGTACTTCCCACCATATTTACCATTTTTGGCCAATCTTTTTTTAATTTTTGGATGTCGTCCGCTGGTTTTATGAGTTTTCAAAGCTTTGCTTTGGTTAAAGCCCAAAAAGTCTCGATTGGCCGTGCCTCCGGGCAGTTCCGCGGATTCATTTTCCTTGGCCAATTTTCTCAAAGAGAGTCCGCTAACAGTGCACCATTTGTGCACGATACTTTTTCGTTGTTCCGGAGTAAGACCGCGCATTTTGATAGGTAACACAAAACTGAGCATTTTTCTGATGCTATGTCATTCAGAAATGTGCAAACAAAAGGACGCAGCCAAAAGATGTTGAAATATTTCATTACTAGCTGATCCCGGTGCGAGCGTTGCTACGCCTGCAACTAAATGAATAAACATTACATAGAACTAACGCTTATTTTTAATGAGTTTTTTTTTTGAGTAATAAGGAGTTCAAACTTCTATCAGAACATTCTTCTTACCCAGACAATACACAGTTTGTGGCTTAGTTACCTGGATAATTCTCAAGATTGGTTGAAATTTGTGTTTGAATTCACCATAGAAACATTTCTTGCATTCAAAAAACCCCGCATACCATTTTTTATTCCATTTGCTTGATAAGTTCTCAAGCTATGCAAGAATTTGTGTTTCATGTGTATGCGAGCCGGAAGGAGGAAGCAGTCTCAAACAATAATAAGAACCTTCCCCAGCCCCAAAAATACCTGCATACATATTTTCACTCCGATCGGTCAGACAGACAGTCAGACAGAAATCCATTTTAATATAAATAAAAATCCTGTTTCCAATAACCCCCACATGCCAAATGTGGTTTCATTTACTTGAATAGTTCTCGAGTTATGCAGAAAATTGCGTTTCATTTCTATGAGACCCCCCTCATTAAGAGGGCAGAGTGGTCTTAAACCACCATAGGAATATGTCTCTCCTTTGAAAAATTCCACATGCCAAACTTGATTCCATTTGCTTTATTAGTTCTCGAGTTATGCAGAAATTTGTGTTTCATTTGTATGAGAGCTCCCTTTTTAAAGGCGGGAGGGGTGTCGAACTATAATAAGTCCTTTCCCGGACCCAAAAACCCCTGCATACAAATTTGCATAGCGGTAGGGATAGTTCTCATGTTTGTTTTAAATTTGTGTTTCGTATGCATAGTAGCCCCCCTTTTCAGAGTGAGGAGAGGTCTTAAATTACCACAACAATCATTTCTTGCCTTCAAAAACTCACCCATACCAATTTTAGTTCCATTTGCTTGATTAGTTCTCGAGTTATGCAGGAATTTGTTTTTCATTTGCATGGGATCCCACCCTTTCTAGAAGCGGGAGGGCTCTCGAACTATCATAAGATGCTTTTCCGGACCCAAAAACCACTGAATACAAATTTGCAAAGCAGTAGGATTGTTCTCATGTTTGGTTGAAGTTTGTTTCATTTGTATGAGAGCCCCCCTTTTTAGAGGGAGGAGGGGCTTTAAACCACCATAAAACATTTCATGCCTTAAAAAACTCGTCCATTCATAATTTGGTTCCATTTGCTTGATTATTTCTCGAGTTATGCAGAAATTTAGTTTCCATTTGTTTGAGAGCACCCCCTCCCCCCTTCCTCCTCACATGACGGAAGAGTCACAAATCACCATAGAAACATTTCCCTCCTTCAAAGACTTCCACATGCGAAATTTGGTTCCATTTCTCTTATTAGTTCTCGAGTAATGCAAGGATTTGCGTTTCATTTGAATAGGTTTTCACCCTCTCAGAAAGGGGAGGGGTCTCAAATCAACATAGAAAAAATTTTTGTCTTCAAAAACCACCACATACTAAATTTGGTTCCATTTGCTTGATTAGTTCTCGAGTCATTCAGAATAGTGTATTTCATTTGTATCGGAGCCCCCTCCCCCCTTTAGGATGGGAAGGGGTCTCAAACCAACAAAGAAACATTTTTGTCTTAAAAAACCACCACATGCTAAATTTCGTTCCGTTTGCTTGATTAGTTCCCGAATTATGCAGAATATTGTGTTTTATTTGTATGGGAGCCCCCCCTTTTATGACGGGGAGGGTTCTCAAGCTACCATAAAAACCTTTTTTGCCTTCAAAAACTCACACATGCTAAATTTGGTTTCTTTTGCTTGTTTAGTTTTCGAGTTGTGTAGAAATTTGTGTTTCATTTGTATGGGAGCCCCCCCTTTCAGAAGAGGGAGGGGTCTCAAACAATCATAAGATTATTCTCCGGCCCCAAAAATCTCTGCATACAAAATATCACGCCGATCGGTCCTTCCGCTCGCGAGTTAAATCGTGACAAAGGAAACCCCAACTCATTTTTATTATATAGATATTCAAAGTGACCGTTAAAATAAGGTGTGCTTATACTTTCTGAAACAATCGTTACTACATAAAAAAGGTCCTGGAAAAGCATTTGAAGAAGCATACTTCAACGATGTTTGGTAACCGCAATTGGGAGTTTCAACAGGATTCTTTGCCGTCCCATGGAGCAAAGATTTTTCAAGCATGGTGCACCAAGAATTTGCCAGACTTCATTCCTCAGAAATTATGGCCAGCTTCTTCGACAGATGCAAGCTCACTTTAGAAATCTCAAACCAATGGGTATTGAAACATTCAAACCTACCACACAGAAGATAAATGATGAAATCCCCGAAAATCAGGTGCGTGCCGCCTGTAATGCCTTTCCGAAGAGCCTATGGGCAATAATTAAAGCTACAGGCGATAGAATCCAAATGTACACATAAATAATAAAATATACGAAACAGAAAAAATAAAGAAACATTTAAATTGTTTGTCTTTTCGTTGGAGGTACAGTCTTTGTTTCAATCGTTACTTATTTTGGGCCTACCCTGTACATAAAAATCGATTATAAAACCCTGCCGGGACCACAGTTCTATAACTCGCCGAAGGGAAAGGATGTTGCTGGATCAGTGAAAGCCATTTACACCGAAACATTCAGCAAGAACTTAATGGTGTGGAAGGCCATATGCGGATGTCAAATCGACGCGAAGGAGTATCTGCAAAAAAAGTTGCTACCCTTGATCAAACAGCATAACAAGCCTACAATCTTTTGGCCTAAATATGCACTAGTGTAGTACAAAAGGAACAATGTCGTTTTAGAACCAAAGGAGATGAATCTATCAAACTGCCCAGAGATTCGCCCAATCAAAACTTTCTGGGCTTTGACTAAGGCGAAGCTGAGAAAACACATGAAACCAGCGGATAGTGTTGACAAATTTAAGAAAGATTGGTCAAAAGTAGTGAAAATTGTAGAAGAAAGCACTGTACAGAAGCTTATGAGTAGTGTTAAGGGAAAGGTTAGAGAACCCGCATACCCTAGGAATAATCAAGGAAATTGAAATGAAGATGGGAAGAAAACATTGCTATTTACTATGTTTGAACATAAAATAATCAAAAATCACAGTGTGGTCTTTTTTTAAATAAAGTGTATTTATATTTTTCGGAACAGTCAATATAAAGCCTGTCCTCGTTAAATTTTGGATACTTATTTTCTCACTGAAGATTTTAAATTATTTCACGGATCGCTGAAACGTTTCAATTATATGACAGCTAAAGCTCTCTACTTTATTTCGTGATAGAGTGTGCTTATATTCAGTAAAATGGCGTCGAATCAAGTCGAAGTGCGCAAACGCATTTCGTATGATTGGCGGCAAAATCTGAATTTATCGGTACGCAATCTTGCCAAAAACTACTGAAAAGTACCGTGTTTTGTGATTTCAAATCATTTGACCAGCGATTGACTGGTAATTAGAAAGTTGAAAGTGGAACAAATCGAGAAGTATGCTCTGGAGAAATGGACAAAAAGGGGGCAGCCATTATTAAGAAAAATCTCATTTTTTTTCTGTGTGAAATGTGCCTCGCAAAGTTGGGAAGTCAAAATCATACGAAAAAATAGTGAAGCGGCAACAAGGACTGAAGGTGTACAAAGTTAAAAAGATGCCCAACCGTGATAACAAGCAAACATTTTACTACAAAAAGTCTCGCTAAGGAGCTTTACATCAATTTTGTTCATACATTTTAATGGACGACAAAAAATACATAAACGAAGACTTTTAACAGCGTTTGGGTCTGGTTTTTTATACCGCAATGCAAAGGAACGCCGTTGTCAAGCATTTCCGGACAAAGAAGGTGTCCAAATTACCGAATTCCAAGAGAGTGAAGAATAGTCACGGCGGGCATTTCTGAGGAGCCGTTCGGAATCAACTGTTTCTAATGTGGATATAACTCTATTATTGTGAAATAAACAATGGGTTTTGTTGATCTACGTGTAATTTTGCTGCCATCATTTTTGTGTCCAAAATCTAACATGGACAGGCTTTAGTTAACTTTCGAAGCGAGTATCTGTGCATACAAGAGGATAACACTATAAATCACACTACCTTCGCCGTTTTCCCATTGCAAACAGAAGTGACACCACAGAATCAACAATGCACCCGTCCAATCCCACGTAACCTTCCGCACTGCATTCATCTAATTCAATCCAACGATCGACCCTTGCGGCGGCAGGTGCCTTTGTCCTGCGGGACGAATACTTTTTACCTTGTGCATCCTTACATTTTCAAAGGACATCAGACAAAACCTTCTACCAACAATAGAAGATAGATTCGATTTATGTACAATGTAACTCACTTTCATCTCGTTACTGGCAATCATTCATGGAAAACCGATTGCCTACTAAATATTTGAAAACAAGTGCTCCAAGGAATACACCGTATTGATTTTTGCGTGCTATCTACCGTGGGAAATGTTTTCGGACTCATTGTGGTCGGGACGTGATAGAGAAGGAGAAATGTTTTCTTCAATAGGATTATTCAATAAATACAATGCAACTTATTCGGGGCGGAATCGGTGGACAAGTCTGAAAAAAAATAACTTCAATTGACATGTTCATTTGGACGCTTCCTGCTGGATGCCATTAATCATACGTGTCGAAGCACTAATTTAAATGTCACATCAATTCGTTTGTGATAAAAACACCAAAGCATATTCTGGCTTTTGGGAAACCATACCGAAGGCAGCCGGTGCGTCGTCCCAATCGGAAAGACCATAATGGCGAATACATTTTATTCGCTTGTTGGTCTATTTTTTTTTCTTGCATACCCCGGCGGCCAAATTGGTGGCTGAGGCGTGAAAAAAATATGACTATAAAAACGAGCGCCAGGTGTCGAGGCATCATCATCATCATTTTCACCGTTTACTCGCCGCCAACGCCAATGCAGGCAGAACAACTGCATTATTTCGCCATAAAGCACCGCCAAAATTTCCATCAAAATCCCCATCGCCAGGGTGGGCTGGGAGCGAGGGGGGAGGAGGCGTCGTGCACAAATAGCTTATTGAAAATATTTCCCATAATTTGACACTTGATCACATTCCACAAACCGTCATTTTTCATTTCATAACAATGATGATAATAAAGCTCTATGAATGTGTGATGCCAGCAAGAAACGCAGATCAATGGATAAAGTGAGTTGAGAGGAATGAAGTTTGTCGTGGGAGGAAATCCCCTACCATGGAATGAGGCACTGATTTGAATTTGTTAGTACATCATTTTTCTACTTCTTCTATTCTGTGTTATGATATTGCAGCGTATTGCTAATCTCCACCCGCTAATTGTTATTGTTTAGGATTGTTTTTTTGTGTGTGTTATTGGTACAATATTATTACCGCAGACAGACGTTCGACTTCATCTTATTTACCTGTGTAAAAAATGGATTCCCTCAAGATATCAAGTAGCAGTAAGCTAAAAGATGGCGCCACAGATTTGTTTTGATTGGTAAGGAAAAAATGGGTTGCCAGAAAAACTTTCATATTTCATGTAGCAATTAGTTGACTTGGAGGCGCTACTTTGCAAGATGGAATTGTACACAACAAATTTGAATTCTTTTGTTTGAGCTTGAACGTCTTTTTGCGGTATAACTGAACAATCTTAGTCTACGTAAAGAATCTAAAACATTGCAGTGTTTAAGGCTTGTTCGCGACCAAATAGGGTCAGATTAAATTTGGAATAAAACAAATTCTCAACAAATTTATTAATTTAATTTTGTATAATTAGTCATCTTAAAACTATTTACAGTTACTTAGTTAGGTTGCATGAAGAAACTACGAACTTATGTGTTCACTCCTGTGCCGACTTCTTTGTAACCGATTTAGCCACTTTTGTCCAAGATTTTCGATTTGTTTCTATAGTTGTAGCTTGTTGTTTATATTGAGAGAGTTCTATCTTCACGAGAGCCCAATACCACTGGATAGGTCGCAACTCCGGGCAGTTAGGTGGATTCGTTTCTTTCGGTACAACATGGACTTGATTCGCCTTATACCATTCCAAAGAAAGAAAAAATGGCGATGTGACAAGGTGCCAAATTAGGCAAGAATAACGAGGGAGGGTCATCGCTGCGTAGGAATAGTAACAAACGCTTCTTTAGGCATTCTTCACGGTATATTTCCTTGTTTACCGTTCCGGTATTGATGATAATTTGGCTTGCTCGACCACAGCTGCATATTGCCTGCCAAACCAATTATTTTTAGGGAAACTTGGCCTTTTTCTTCTTCCTGAAATACTCCTCTGCGTCGTTCCGTTGCATGACAGTATAAAAAGACATTCCGAGAAGCTGATAAAAGTTTTCCAGCACATAAGTGTCATTGTCCATAATCACGCAGGAAAACTTCGGCAAATATTCTCGATACAACTTGCGAGCCCGGGATTCCGTTTATCATTACGGTTCGGTACAGCTTTCACCTTGAACGACTTTATACCTTTCCGGTGCTAGGAAGTATGCACGAATGTTGGGGCCACAGTAAGTATCGATAGATCTGGCCTCTTCTGCAATATTTGCTTCACCTTCGCGTCCTTGTGGTGGTTTCTGAGATCCTCTTTTGTTCCACTCCCAGCCTTTCTGGCTGTTGTCAAACGTGTATCGGAAGATTTAAGAACTTTATGGACAGTGCTTGCAGGAAAACTAAACTTTTTTGCAAGTTTTATTACTGACAGATCCGGATTTTCATTGCGACCGCACACAATTGTTTTTCGCACTTGCTCTTCTTTCGATCTAAGAGCTTGTAGTATCACCAAAAATTGACTTAACTCAATGAACAGACATATGTCCAACAGTCTACGAAATATTTCACACGTTGATGAAGTATTTCCAGAGATATTCGTATTTAGGGATGTCCAGATTTTCCGCGAACAAGCCTTATAACAGTTTTTTTAGGAGATGACTAAAGAAATGCAATGTAAAGGTTACTACAACCCAAAGTGAAACCTCTATATGTATATAAAACTACTAGTGATTTGACGAAGCGATTGTCAGCCGTGACAGAAATACAAAAGCCGAGTTATTCCACCGATGCACTATGGGGAAAGTGGTGGCCAAAAATCGAAAAATTGACTTGCTTTGAACGCGTCTTGTAAACCATTTGATAGCCAGATAGTTCAAACTTAGATTCCCAAAATTTCGGCCCCCTGTGATGAAAACTCATTACACCACAGACATCAGACTTAGGAAAATTGTGAAAATTGTAGAAAATTGGAATTTTCTCAGCCAATAATGGTCCAATTTTTTATTTTATTACACCGTTGAAAAGGTAATTGTCTTAACTGTGTCAAATGAGTATGTTATTTAGGTTACACGGTTAATTAAAATAAGTAAAAACTTGCCAATTATTGAAAAATATGTTTATTTTTGCCTAAGTTGGACTATAAGTAACGAGCAGGGCCGAGCAGTCTCAAGAGACCACCACCACAGTTTAGTTTGGGGTCAATAATAACTGCGGAACGAGAATCCAGCTGAGGATAGCTGCGGATGAGCGTCATTTTGGCACAAGGCCGAAAAAATGTTTTTTTTTTGTTAATTACGATTATCGATTACGCGAGCATAAACCAAAAAAATCGAACAAATTTAACACTGCTTGAAAGGTGGAACTGTTAAATGTCAAATTAAGTCTTAGAAATGTTACACACTTAATTATTATTGTTGTTACAAATCCATCATTCTAGGAAAAGGTCACGAGTTGATAATCTACATGACGTTTTTATTCGACCTACGAACTCATCTCATCCTTTGATAAGTTCAATAAATCTAGGTAATAGAATGCGAAAGAAGCTATCACTTTAATATACAGATGTTGTAAAATCACATTTAGTATTCGAAGATCTTGACAGCTCTGAAAATTTTAACACTGAATGCAATACACTAGACGAATTAATGGATGATGTTGAACAACTGGATGATGATTTTGCTCCTGTTGAAAATGTAGAAAATGAGTAGAATTGCTTGTGAATATGATTTAGTTTTAAGAGAGAGTTAATAAATAAAATTTATTATGACAATATATCAATGAAAATTATGTTTTATTTTATAGTATACTCATCCCTGCAGTTTAAAAATGGAGACTAAGCATCAACTTTGATAAAGATGTTTATATGTGTCCAGTAAAAATAATGGAAATCTATTAAAAACTAATCCTTTCGACTAGTTTGAATGATTTATTTATGCGGAAACAAATATGCCCAGGAAGGGGGGGGGGTCAGATAAGTTTGTGTGAGGGGCGGAGGAGGTTTGATAGACAAATAGTTCCTCAACAAAATACCTGATTGATAAAACAATACTCTTATACAACATATTAAAAAAAATGGTGGGGCAGATCTTGGCTAGGGGGGGGGGGGACTTCCACCTCTCCTATTTAATCTTATGCACAGCAACCTTATTCTAGTTTTGATTTGCATTTTAACTGCCCCTAAAGTTAAAAACAAACGTTAAAGTTCATTGTTCAGGAAGCTCATTACTGGGCTAAATACTAGTTACACCGTCCGGATGCGATGAAAATACATAAATATGACTAATTTTATACTAAACTTACTAGAATACTATTAAAATAGGCAGAAAAACCAAAAAAATAGTTATGGCCACCACTTTGTAAGGAGCCGCGCCATAGTGCGATGGTGAGACTGAACCTTTCTTACACTTCACCAGAATTACGAACCCAAGGTGTCCAATATGATGATGGATACATATTTTCATAAAAAAATCCAGGAAGTTCCGGAAATAATCGATATGTCAGAAATTCAGTTTGTAAAATGAACTAGTTGACAATCCTGGAAGTATTGATCATCGATGTTGTTGGAATATTGGCATTAAAAGACTTGTTTATACTAGTAACATAGAATGGAAATTACATAAATTTAATATGTTTAGTCCATTGAATGCACATATTTTTCATTCAAATGATATTAAAAAATTATGTTTTATTCAGACAAATGGATGATTCTTTATTGAAAGGGATTGAAAGTCAACATTGTGAATACTGGATAGAACTATTATTAATCTTTCACGAATTTGCAAGTTTTTGAACGAACGTTTCATCAAGTTCCGGCCCACAGTTTTATGACATTTTTTGGACGCCCTCACCCATTTTTTAAATCTTGCATATTCTTAGCTGCTTTACCAGTCTTTTGGGACATCCTCTTTACAGTCGCCCAATAGCGTTCGAAGGGATGAAGCTGAAAGCAATTTGGTGGATTGATGTCTTTCTCAACGAAATCTATACCCTTTTCCGTGCGCCAATTGAGAGTTCTTTTGACGGAATGCGCCGACGCTAGATCTGACCAAAACAGTGTCGTCCATAAAATATATGCAACCGGTCGCTGCAAAACTCGCGAATACAATTTCCAGGCTGCCGGCGTCGGTGATGTAGTGGTAAACGTGGCTGCTACTTGGCACCCCAGTGGGTCTTGGTTCAATCCCAGTCGACATCGGAGGTTTTTCTGAGGCGAAAAAATCTGGTCACGTCACGTCGGGAAGTAAAGCCGTTGGTTCCGGCTCATATTCATGAGTTGACAGGTAGGGTCCAGGTAGAGGAGTCGTCCCCCTGGTGTCGGGGATTGTCACCATGTGAGGAAATGGGCCGACGGAAATAAAAAATCCGGGCTTCTATTCTGCACATTGTTTGGCAATTTTCTGCTTCTTCAGGTTGTTCTGTTTCTTGATACGTTGAATCATTCCGACGGTGGTTCCCACTTTATTGTCCAAATCACGTATCGACATTGACTTGTTCTTCCGAATTAGAGCTACCACTTTCTGATCCAGTTTAGGGTCGAAAAATTCGGGATCTCGGTCTCTTTCTGGCAGTTCATCGAAAGAACAGTGTTCCCTAAACTTAACCAGGATGGATTTTACTCTCGCGTGATGATTTTCACAGCGCTTCGCCAATTTTCGCATAGCTACACCCTATTCACGTAGCCATGTGTCCAAAACCTCAATTTTCACGTCAATGGGTGACATTTTGAAAACGAAGAATTTAAACCGTGCAACCAAGTAAACAAACGAAAGATGACAGTCAAAAGCACAGCATGCTATGATGAACACATTGAAATCTTCACAAAAACACGCGTACAACGCAAATGTACGTTACATTTTCAGAAAATGTTCGCGACCGCAATTATTTGCCATTTCATCCAGAATTTTCAAGGGATATTAGAGTCGCTCAAATTCAAGTACAGGACATGTTGCTGACTTTAAGGATTTTAAATTATCGCCATAATTTCCACCATACCGCCTCCAAGCCGGCAACGGAAGCTGGTTTGCGGACAGGTCCAATATGGCGGCATTATGGATAACGGGCAAGTATCCGCTTCGCGGTTGTAAAAATGAATGGAGTGTTTTTCTGCAGCTGCTACGCACCGCCAAGATGATCGATCGAACAGTTTTCCAATATGCTCGATCGGATGACAACGGAGCTAACTGGCCTGAACCCGTTGGTAATAGCGGGGGACTTCAACGCTTGGACGCTAGAGTGCGGGAGCCGCCTAACCAACCCCAGGGGCCAGATTCTTCTGGAGGTTTTGGCAAGGCTCAATGTGGACCTAGCCATCGTGGGAACCAAGAGTACCTACCATAGAAACGGAGCGGAATCGATCATTGATATAACATTCAGCAGTCCTGGGCTGCTTAGCAATTGGAGGGTGGATGATGGCTACACCCATAGCGACCACTTGGCGGTTCGTTATTGTATCGTCCACAATACAGAGAAGCGTGCGGAAGGAGGAGCATCCACTCCATTCACCCGCAGATGGAGGACGTCCTATTTTGATGTAGAGACTTTTAAAGAGGCGCTTGAGAGGGAACGACACTTACGCGAAACCCAGGAACCTTGCGGCGAACTACTCTTTATGACACTTACACGAGTGTGCGATACGGCCAGTGGATGGTGGACGGAGTCGATCGCCGACCTCCGAAAAACATGCCTCCACGCAAGACGGAGGGTGCAAAGAGCGCGGTCAGACGCCGAGATAATCGAGCGTAGAAGGGCGCTAGTCATCGCGAAGGCCGCACTAAAAAGGGAGATAAAGGCCAGCAAGCGAGCCTGCTCTGACCTTAACGCTGCCATAGAGACGGAAGGGTGGACGGCTCAGCCGAACACCCGTGACCACGTGGGTATCGATAACGGCACAACGGGGGCCGGCGACGAGGCAACGGTGACGAATGAGGAACTCATTGCGATAGCAAAGTCGCTAAAGGTGAACAAAGCACCGGGACTGGATGGTATTCCGAACCTGGCCAGGGAAGCCACCAGGAGATCCATTGGCATATATGGTCTATATATAGACCTATATGTCTGTTGGATACAGCGAGTGAGGTGCTCGAGAAGGTAATCCTCAACAGACTGACAACATACACGAAGGATATAGGCGGTCGGTCTAATAATCAGTTTGGCTTCCGCAAAAGAAAGTCGACGGTGGATGCCATCCTATTCGTAACCAAGACGGCAGAGGTGGCAATCCAGCGCAAGAAGCGAGGAGTAAGATACTGTGCAGTGGTCACCCTTGTGTGAGGAAAGCATTCAATAGCGCCAGTTGGGTGCATATCGCCGACTCGCTCCACTGCCTTCAGGGTACCTGTACAAGATTCTTGGAACTTACTTCCAGAATCACGTACTGGTATACAACACAGAGGCAGGCCAGAAACTGGGTCCGGTGTTATGGAACACGATGTACGATGAGGTACTGCGGCTTGAGTTCCCGAATGCTGTCCTTTGTCAGTCACGTCGATTACGCCTGCAAAAAAGCCTCTTTGGCTTTATCGGCATTATCTTGCATGATGTCGAATAGCTCGGCAGTGCAAGAGAGTAAGCGTAAACTCCTGGCCAGTGTCGACCTGTCCATACTTAGGTACGGCGGGCCGACACGGATCACCACCTTGAGTACCAAGAGCTACGTTAGTACGCTAGAGAGGCTTATGTGCCTAAGAGTGGTTAGTGCTTACCGAACGGTAACGCGGCTCGGTCTGCATCCTAGTGGTGATCCATGTGGCATGGTCATGAAAGAGGACGTAGAGATCTTCGAACAATGTGGAACAAGAGGTATTCGGAAGACCACTAGAGCCGCATCCATGGTTAAGAGGCAAAGGTAATGTAACAACTCCACCAAAAGTCGGTGGACCCACCGACTAATTTCGGAATTAACCGGGTGGGTCGGTAGGTTACACGGTGAAGTGAACTTCCACTTAACGCAGATATTGTCTGGCCACGGCTGTTTTAGACAGTACCTGCACAAATATGGGCATGCACAGTCCTCCGCGTGCAGCGAGTGCGCGGGAGTCGAGGAAGCTGCGGAACATGTGTTCTTCGCATGCCCTCGCTTCGATTTGGTGGGTTTGTGGTGGGTTTTTAGTGGGTCAAGCCCACACCCTGAAGTCTTCAAGTGTCTGGTTGCAGATTTTCCATCCCGTCAAAAAACAAAAATTAAACAAAAGAAACAAAAAAAGGACTTTAGATGCCTCAAAAGGACCTAGACCTGATGAAATTCCTCTAATATTTTTTATGAAAAATCTTGCTACATTGCTCTATTGTTTTGGCTCTTCAATGTGTCATTGGACTCTGGAAACTTACAAAAAATATGGAAAATCTCATTCTTAGTACCTATTTTTAGAACTGGCCGAAAATCTGACCTATGCAATTATCGTGGTATAGCCACTATCTCTTGCATTCCAAAACTTTCTGAAGCAATTGTCCATGAAAAATTATTCCTCCACACCAAAAATAGAATCACCAACATGCAACATGGCTTCTTTAAGGGACGTTCGACTTCGACACAACAACTTGAATTTATAGATTTTTCATTGAATGTAATTGATAATGGAAACCACGAAGAAGACACTATACAGACTATACAGACTTTAAAAAGGCATTTGATCGCATTGATATACCAATGTTGCTCTTTAAACTGCAAAAAATAAGAATTGAGCCCGGACTTCTAAAATGGCTGGAATCATATTTAAAAAATTGCTGACAAATAATCACAAAGTCACAAAAGCCACTTCAGGTGTTCCTCAAGGCTCTCATTTGGGACCACTGCTATTTATTCTAAATGTAAACAAGATTTTCTTCATTCTGAAAACAACAGAAATGCTTATTTATGCCGACGACATGAAACTATTCTTGGAAATAAGAAATCAGGAGGACATCAACATATCCCAGAAAGAAATGCACTTATTCCACACATGGTGCTCGAAAAGTCTACTGCAACTAAATATAAAAAAGTGTAATTCAATACCGTTCAGCAGAAAACGAAACACACCAAACATATTAATCTCATTAGAAATGTGAAAGAGTTTGGGATTTATTAGTTATCTTAGACACTAAACTTAATTTAAATGACCACTATAACACAATTATATATAAAGCAAAAAATATGCTGGGCTTTATAAAACACTTAAGCCGCAATTTTGTTGACCCCTATACAATAAAAACATTATATGTTGCTTCTGTTAGGTCTATTCTGGAATACTGCAGTATGGTCTGGTCCCCATTTCATAAAACGCATATTGGCTAAATCGAATCCGTACAAAAACAGTTTCTATTATATGCTCTTAGGAAATTAGACAATAAGCAATAGTGTATTTATAATTATCGGAACTTAATATATATCCTCATCAAGAGAGCATTGAATATAGCACTAAAATAACAGGTAGTAATAATTTAATATGCAATTAGCTGAGAACGCCAAAAACAAATATGAAATGCATCCATTGTTGCCCTAAAACGGTGATTCAATTGCTAGCTGTCTGTATTTGACGAATCAGGATATAAATTCAATTGTTCCGTCCTACCAATCACGATTTCTAAAGATAGAATCCATACATTGCACAGAACGATTGAAAAAGAAACACCAAGCCCGTCGCTTAGAAAACACCAATCGCCGTAAAGCTAAAGCTCACAAAGGTGTGCATAAAAGAGCTACATTTACTTCTATTGCTGGAACTATATCCTCAGCTTTGACGCCCAAAGTCTACAAACGGTGATTGTCCAAATTGAGGTGATGGCCGCCGGAACTCGCGCTGTGATAACGTTGATTTTTGTGGCACCAAAAAACTCTCACTCCCTGATAACGTTGATGACCACCAACCATCCATCGCGGTGGCAGATGCAGCTTACCAACCCATGCAAACGATTGCGAACCAACTAGTGCAGTGTAGTGACAACCGGTGCTGTGTACTGTCGGGGGCTGTGTATAATAGTGCAAAATCAAATATTTCAGAATCCAGACATCCACCAGCTCGGCCCGTGGTTGGTTGGATGATAGTTTTGGTTTTTTTTTTGTTATGTTTTGATCTTCTCTACGGGGTTATTGTTTTTGTCGCGAAGTGCCGGAACGATTCAAATCGATTGATCGCTATCATCCGCAATGCAACTACAACTAGAACAGCACTGATATCCATCCTTGCAAAAATGCAATAACCTAGAAAGTTCTTGTAGATGATTTAATCTCCTGAAAGATGCTGACTGTCGATGAGATTTGACCATTATTCATCATCACGCAAACGGCAACTGTGACTTTTAGTGCGCCACAAACGAACGACTTGGTTCGAACATTTGGATTGTGCAGAGTGCGTTCACTTCACAAGAATTGCATCCAAAAATACTTATCGCACATTCAGAGATTACAGTACATGTGTAATCTTCGATGTTTGACGCGGAAGCTACGTCAAATATGAGTGAATTGTTTCACTACTCTTGCAGTACGGGACAAATACCGAACGACGAATGCTTCCAGAGAGAATGAGTTTTTGCGTCTAAAGAGGAAAAGTTTTTTTTTTACCAAAGGAAAACTGCCTTCCGCGTGTGACCATCATTCTGAAGGCTAGGAAAATGTTTTCAATGCAACATTTCGTTCTTTTTTTCCAGAGATAACTATACGAAGTTATGCGCTGACCGAAGAATGGTGGGTGAAAATTTTGTAAGCAATGTGTTTTTTGCCATATCAGGCAGAGGGCAAAAGAAATGAATGATGACAAACCATAAATAAACCATGCAGTTTAACTTTGCTGCAAGCCCGATTATTTGTTTTGTTGCATAACTGAGGGGCTTGACAATGTGAAAAAATAAAATCAGTGAAATTCATTAGGACAATTAGAATTTTGCAAAATTCCACCTACATGGTTGCAACATCAATGTGATACACACATTTGTGATCCCCCCGGGAAAATTTATACCATTATCGGTGAATTTGAAACCAGGGATGCCAGATATACAGACATTTGATCATGTTTACAGACTTTATGCAGATTACAGACATTATACGTATATTGCGATAAGGTAGCTGATTTTTACAGACATTGATATCCATCTTCTAACTTCTCATCTGTTGCAGGTTCTTAGAAGAAGTTCTTGTAGTAAAGGGTGTATTCGATAAAAATGGCACACACATATATACTCATCAAAATTAAACTGATTATCGGATTTTCTTCAAATTTTCAGGGAATGAAGAACTACTAATGAGTTTTGATTTACAACATTTGTTTTATTCAATTTCGTCTCCCATCCCGAATGCCCGCACCTTCCTTTTCACTCCACCCATCAAATTTTGTACAACCGATTTTCCCAGTGTTTTTGTTGTTTTTACCCAAATTTTCTTCAATTCTAGCTCTGTTTATAGTTTTGGGATGTTTGCAAAGTTCCATTTTCATAATTGCCCAGAACTTTTCAATTGGACGAAGTTCCGGTGAATTTGGTGGGTTCATATCCTTTGGCACAAAATTGACTCCGTTGGCTCGGTACCACTCCAATACGTTTCGAGCGTAGTGGCAGGATGCTAGATCAGGCCAAAACAGAGTTGATACTTTGTGCTTCTTAATGAATGGCAAGTGACGCTGCTTAAGGCACTCTTCCGTGTAAATCGCACCGTTTATTATTCCGGAAGTGATGAAGGGAGCACTTATTTCACCACATCCGCAAATCGCCTGCCAGATTAGAAACTTCTTTGCAAATTTCGATAGTTTCTTCTTTCGAACATCCTCCGGAACATCGAACTTCGACTTGGCAACGAAATATTCTTGCCCAGGAAGTTGACGGAAGTCAGCCTTGACGTATGTTTCGTCATCCATCACGATGCAACCGGATTTGGTGAGCAGCTTCGTGTAAAGTTTCCGGGCGCGGGTTTTCGCAGTGATGTTTTGTTTTTCATTCCGGTTTGGGGCTTTTTGCACTTTGTAAACATGTAACCTAGCACGCTTCATGGTTTTCTGCACAAAACCGACTGACACCTTAGACTTTTTAGCGACATCTCGAATTGACATGTTTGGACGGTTCTTGAATTGTTGTACGACTTTCCTGGCCATTTTACTGTCCATTGGACCACTTTTACGACCACTCCCTTCCTTCCTTTGGACACTCAGACGCTCCTTGAAGGTTCTTATTACACGAGCCACAGTTGTATTTGCAATTCCAAGCCTTTTAGCAATCCACCGGTGGGACGCCTCTGGATTTTGATTGTGAGTGCACAAAATTTTCTCACGGACAATTTCTTGTTTCGACTACATGACTGGAACTACTGAATGTATAACTATGAAACTTGGCAGATGTAAATAATACACTATGGATAAGATCTACTCAAATTTCTAGGTTTTTTACTCATACGATTCAAAAGTTACAGAAGATTTTCTGTGTGCCATTTTTATCGAATACACCTTTTATCCTTAAAAAACCTCAAGATGAGTCATAATTTTTAATACATGGAAAATTAGCGAAAAGTTTTTCAATTTACTATTGCATGCATTTACTATAGAAATAGTGTTTTTAAAGATGAATAAATGTTATCAAATGTTATCTTTCAACCCCATTTAACTTCGATGTGAATCGATCATAAACGCTTGATGTGTTATTCTTTGCTAGCTCAGGGTTCTATCCACTCAGATTCGGCAGTTTCTTGCTTCAGGAGGACACACAACTTTTCGAGCATAAAATACCAATAGCGGACCAGGCAGGGACACCCAGACAGTCTTTCCCTAAAGAAATAGGCACGACACTAGGAATAAGCTTAATCATATATTTTATTCAAGATACATTCATTTTGTATAGGGGGGAGCAAACCCCCCGTTGCTGCCGTTCTGGATCAGTGGGGCCCATGGCAGTGTAGCATGCGAAAGTGAGAAAGAAGGATACGGACCCGTGAAGGCTGGTTTCCTGCTGCTTGGGATCGTTCATCTTAAACTCCTCGTCTACGATGGCGGGGTGTATTCACGACTCGGACCTCACCGGCCACCGGTACAAAACTCGCCGAACCAATCGGGTTAACACTGGGCTTCGAAACTACTTGCAGATTGACGTTAGCGATAGCCGCTACCATTTGCTTCGGTGTTGCTCACCGACGTTCCAGGTAAGCGTGGGCGAACCCATCAGACCTTACCGCCAGATGACCCTTACCGCCAAGACTGAGGCTACGGCTCACCCGCAACGTGTGGTTGGACAATATCGGGCACTTGTCAACCAGCAGCACGGGACTCGCCGGATCTCCGAATCACTTCCTCTGGTCTGGGATTCACTATCACCACCAGGAGCTGGGTTACCGGAGCACCACTACGTTGACGTCGGTTTTATGACCAAACTGGTCCACTGGATTCGGTGGCGCGATCACTACACGTATTACGTTTTCCTTCGAACCGGAATTTTCTTCTATCTAGGTCATTTTTCTTCTATCTTCGTCGATATTTTACTTTTTTGATCCTTTCTCGTTCGTGTTTTCTGAGTTTCTGCCTCCTCGTTGTCTAGCTCTTCGTACTTATCTTTACCGCTTATTTCTTTCTTTCGTTTTCTCTCTCTCTCTCTCTCTCTCTTTCTCTCTTCCTCATTCTTCTGGAAATTCTCGCTGACACCATCGAAGAAACATTTTTTTTTTATTTTGACAACAGGCGTGAGATGTATGCGGATAATAGATGCGGGTATGCGGGTTAGTAGATTTTTACTACAGTTCAAATTAATGCGGTCTTTGCCGTGTTTTATTTTTGTTTACAAAATATATACATTCAATTCGATATGTATATATTTGATTATCTCCATGCGAAGATGTACACATACTTATTAAGTAAACTAGGTGATTATTTGAAGGGTTATTATTACTCACAAATACTTCTAGTGAAAATGAGTGCCTTACAAAAAAAATTAAAATGAGCCACTTTGAAAATTATAAACCTTGAGTAATCTCTATCGAACCAACCTATTAGTCCTTTATGTTTGGAAACAGAGAAGAAAAGCCTCATTCATAAATAAGTTTTAGTACTTGGAATCTTTAAGTCTGCTGATATTTGTTGTATGTACTACAATGAATTTACGAAAAAAAATGTACAAACGGGACTATAATAAATTGCTAAGTTTTCTTATTTCTTTCAAATATAATAAAAACTTTCCACAAGTGTACTTATCAGAACAAAACAAAACAAAGCAGAATATTTTCGATTTATGAGCGTAATAAAAATCCCTCAAACCAAGAAACCAACTGTTTTGCCGTTTTATTTAAGGAAAATGCGAAACTACTTAATGATGAAAAAAACAGTAACAAATAAACAAAAATAAATCAATTGAAAATAAAAATAAAGATAAGCATAATTAAAATACCAAAAATTTCATGTAAGCCGTCAAGAATGTTATTAATTTTTAATATTTAATAAATTCATTTCAATTCCTCAGGCTAAGTTCAAAGTTCAGGTCAGGGAAACATTCAAGGAATGGTTTTATAAATTAATGCTTCAGACATAGAAAATTATTCGTGCTGAGAAAACTGCGAAGAAAGTTCAGTTAATATAAAAAATATATATATTAACCCGTCTGAAAATCCCATTCAGAAACTTAGGGAACATCCATTAATTACGTCACGCAAAAATTGATTTTTAATAATCCCCCCTCCCGCCCTTTCACGATTTTTGTATGGACCTTCAAATGTTTTTGTATGGATCGTCATGTTTTCTCAAACCCCCCTCCCCCGTTACTGCGTGACATAATTAATGGACCTTCCCTTATCAGATAATCAAGACGTGGGGGCAACCCCGGCGATGTGGTAAACATCCATACCTCTTACTTCAAAGTCACGAGTTCAAATCTCACTCCCGGACAAGTTACGAAAAACATCCAAAGAGGAGTTTGAGTGACTACACGACGGGAGATGAACCAGCCTGAGGCTGAAAATCTCGATAATATAGGGAAAAAAAAGAAAATCAAGAAGTGGAGATTTTGTTTGGAATATTGTGGATCCAATATTATTTTCAAAGAACTTTCAATGATACTACTTACTTGACAAATCTAGTAATTTGAGCAAAAAGTTCTGTTACAATTGCAAATGATCTGCGGAATTTATCAAAAGTTCAATAATATTGAATCAAGCAGTTTTAGTTTGAAAATCATTTGAATTTTTTAAAGCATGGAATTTTTTTTCTAGAATAAAAATCATCACTGTAAAATCATTGCTGATATTCAGAGACTATTTTCTCGTGAATCATGATTTTTCTGGTACCATGTGCCTTTTGACATCTGTTGGCAAGTGCGCTCTGTATTTTTTGGAGTTTATTGAATTTAGAGGTTAATACATGAATAAAATTATAAATACATCACTTGATTAAAATTACTAAATAAAGGCACAAGAATGTTAAGAAACTTTAAATTAATAAAATCAAACTTTAGAAAACTTCAGATAATTATATAAGATTTCTTAGAGAAAATTAAAGACAAAGCATAGTTACGGAAGATAAATGAGCTAAAGTTTAGCATCAAATGGTCTTAAGTTTTCAAAAACATTTGAAAAGTCTTCTTGTTCTGAGACTTAAAACAAAAAAAGCGTTTCAAGAGTTAGGTATATTACATTATTTTATCGAGCTCCAGTACTTTTAATTATTTCAGATAACGTATTACAGAAATGGACTTATTTCGACTGGCGGTGGCAAAAAAAACTACAAAAGATAATTATATGGAACAAAACTTCCTTAAATCCTACGTTTATTGAGCGTCTGCAACAATGCTTCGACGCTCTGCCTAGCGGCCGTTCAGCAGTGGACTGCAACCTTATCAATGGCCGATAAATAGTGGACTTTAGCCGATCTTTTTTTGGTCTTGACTTCTTCGTTTTGGCCACGAAGCTATTGGAGTAGATCAGATCCATTTGAGGCGGGAAAAAGCAATAATAAATTTTCCAGAAAGTTTTTGACAGTTGTTAAGAAAAGTAAAATGAATAAGATATTCGATATTGAATATACATATTGAAGAGTATGAAATTACCTTGTTTGAAAATAAAAACATATTATTTATGCAAATTTTTGACAAAATCCTCGGACAAATACAGACATTTTTAAATGTTTCTTGCAGACATTTTGAATAACTATCTGGCATCTCTGTTTGATACAGTGACTTGTTGTCAGTTCATTTGTCAACAACAAACTCTGTTCTTTAATTAACGAAAACAAAAATGGATTCAAGCAGAGAACAAATTCGGATCTTGCATCTTGACGGATTCACAAACATGAAAACGTACACACTTCAAAAATGCCATGTGAATTTCTCTAAAAGACCGACACATGCAAACATCCTTTAACACATAAGAATGAGTTGAAAGAGATAAGAAAATGAATTCAATCCAACACATCTTTCGGCAAATTGCGCGTGTGTCAGTTTAAGGAGACATAATTTTAAACGAAATGTTTCTTTACGTCCCCGACTTTTTAGAATAATGAATTACGTCTCGTGTAAAATTCAAAATATCTAAGTGTGTTAGCTGTTGCATTTGAGGTTGAGCAAACTGTTTGTGAACAGGGCCATAAACATATCAAGGATACTGGCAGTATTGTTCCTAAGGTGAAACCCTGTTAGAAATGCATTGTATGCACTCTATTGGCGGTCAAAAACAGGAAAGGAGCGAATTCGAAGCTCGATCAGCGAGAAAAAAGGCGTATGAAATTAAAATGAGCCACACATACATGCAAAATATATTGGAATGGGACCTTGGGTAAGGGACTTTTAAAAAACAGAGGATTGAAACGCAGAAACGTTGTCGACAGAGTTGCCAGATCCCGGGCGCTGCTTAAGACGCACGCTGGTCATTCCTTATTTATTTTGGAAGGGACTCTGTGCAAACGAAATGATCGAGTATATAGAGCAAGTCTTTGAGAAATACCAGCAAACAAACGAGAGGTTGAACGATACCCAAGTGCTTCTGCGCTGATGGTTTGGAGGCCATATCAACAAAAGACAAATTAACGTTTGCATAAAAAATGGACTTTTTTTTCTGAAAGCTAAGACAGATAATTGCTTTTGATAAACTTCCCATGCTTACTTGCACAAACATTCTACGCCCTTGCGAGCGACCTTCCGGCAGTTAACCGGAACATTCGCCATGGCGGAGGAAAACATGCGTGTAGGCATGTTTTTGAGTTCTTTCATCGTTTTATTTATCAATTCCTCCTCAGTTTTCGCGACAAAATTGTTGAAGTAGATCTTACGCTTCAGGTTGGCCCAGAAATTCTCGATGGGACGCACTGGGGGACGTTGGGCGGGTTCGCCGACTTGGGTACTACATCGATATTCAACCGCGCCATCTCCTCCAACGATCGCTTCGAGTAGTAGGCCGACGCCAGAACCGGCCAGAACACCGTGTCTTCGTCCTTATGGTATTTCTTGATGAACGACGCTACTTCCGGCAGGCATTTGGTACTATAACTTTCCCCGTTCACGGCCAGTCCGAAGCGAAAGAAGCGCGGCTTTGACATCCCCTTCTCGCTGATTGTCAGCCACAGCAGCCTTCTTGGAGAACTTGGTGTGTGAAATGAACTTCACCTCGGAGCTCACGTCCTTCGTGAGGGAAGTGTCCTGCCAGTTGTTGTCATCCATGGTGCGATAGGTCTCGTCGTCCATCACCACAGACTCGTGTTGATTCGCCGGGAAAATCGAGTTGATCGAGTCTTATTAAGCCGCTGTCGCTGCGTCTTTGCCTGCTGCTCCGAAATCGGTCGACACGACTTCCGCTTCCTGACATGTATGTTCATGTTTGCCAGATACTTTTTCACTGCTTGGGCGGTTGAACCGACCTCCCGGCCAAGCGCACGCAGCGATGTAGCCACTTTTCCCTTGGTCTTCCTTTTCAGCATCCTTTGGAGCTTCTTGTCGCTCAGGGTCGTCTGCTTTCCGGAACCGGGCTTTGTTTCGGAGATCTAATTGTTTTCTAATAGTGCCAAGATGTTGTAGATGCCGGAACGGGCGTATCCGGCATCCACAAAGTGCCGCACGATGTCCGTTTTCGACGCGGTGGGGTGCCGTTCTTTGAACGCGCGCACTTGTGAACGGAGTTGCTTTACTATTTTTGCCATCACGGTTAGAGTTCGACTGATAGAGCTGTAAAATTTTGTCTGCTGACTCATGGGCTACTATGATTGATGCTGCATGGGTAGTTTTGTAAGTGCGGGTATTGGTAAACCCATGAAAAATCGGCTATTTTTATCCATGTTTTCAAATGCAAATGTTAAAGCAAACAATATGCTCTCCCAATAATCCCAAATCGCTAGAATCAAAGCAATAGGTAGTATAAGAACACAATCGGTTGCATATTCTTTTACCAGTCAAGGGGGTTTCCTCCTCCTTGCCTACCCTGCATTGGGTAGCTTGGTAAAAGATTATGTGCCTGATCGTATACTACCGCTCAAATGCCCTCTGCTGGCTTTCAAACTTGTATCTTTCAATTTCGAAGCCTGCCGTTACCCTATACGGAACTATCAATTCTTTCTCTTCATTTCTATTCGTTCTATCAATATATTACTGTCCACTCCTAGAGCCTCTCATGGAGATGAGAAATCGACATGGAGTTTTCATAAGGGCCAATGTCGCAAACGTAAACATTGGCTTCTTTCGCAAATTTCTCGAAAATACTAACTGAATCATAGTGAATCAACACGATGATTGTACGGAAAATGAGTTCCCATTTACAATAGAAGTTGTAGTTTACTTGAGCGAGTTTTCACTTTCAAGAAATTTGCAGAAGAAGCTATTGTTTACGTTTGCGACATTGGCCCTTATAAAAACTCCATGTCAAAATTATCTACTTCTGACAAATTCCATCCTAGAACATTACTCCGTGTAAACATACTAGTGTACTAAAGGGCGATACGGTCAAACTTTGGTCAATATCAACTTGACGTATTTCTTTCAATTTTGCATTTAAAAAACCTGAACACCCCTCATTTTGAAGGTGTGTGTGTGTAGAATGTTGCTCCTATTTTGATATTGGAATTCACTCTTCAGTTGTCAAAATGCCGTCCAAGCAAGAAGAGCAGCGTATCAAAATTTTGCTTGCGCATCGCGAGCTACTCGCACGCAAAGTTGGCAAAATCGCTAAAAGTTGCCAAATCAACCGTTACAAATGTAATTAAATTGTTTGGGGAACGTTTGTCGACAGCCAGGAAGTCTGGATCGGGAGGAAATCGAAAACCGGAAACCGCTGAGACGACAAAGAGAGTTGCCGGTAGTTTCAAGCGAAACCCTAACCTATCTCTCCGAGATGCCGCAAATAAGCTGGGTGTATCGTCTAGAACGGCAAAAGGAATGGGAAAGGTAGCAGATATTTTCAAGCACACGAAACTGTCAAAGTTCGCAAAGAAATATCTGGTTTGGCAAGCCATCTGTACCTGTGGCTTAAAAAGCAGCATTTTCATAGCTTCCGGGACTGTCAACCAAGAAATTTACGTGAAAGAGTGTTTGAATAAACGTCTGCTGCCTTTCCTGAAGAAACACGGTTGTTCCGTACTGTTTTGGCCGGATTTGGCATCTTGCCATTACGGTAAAAAGGCCATGGAGTGGTACGCCGCCAACAACGTGCAGGTGGTTCCCAAGGACAAGAACCCTCCCAACACGCCAGAGCTCCGCCCAATTGAGAAATACTGGGCTATTGTCAAGCGGAACCTAAAGAAGACCAAAAAAACTGCTAGGGACGAGCAGCAGTTCAAGGCAAACTGGCTTTCTGCGGCGAAGAAGGTGGACAAGGTGGCTGTACAAAATCTGATGGCAGGGGTCAAGCGTAAGGCCCGGCAATTCGGATTTGGAAAAACGGAAGCCTAACTGAATATTTTTCCCGCATTTTATACTAATTGAACTTGAAAAAGAAATTTAATTTGATTTTTTAAATAAACGATTTCACCGATTAACACGCGTTTTCCCTTGACCAAATTTTGACCGTATCACCCTTTAGAGTCCGTTAATCATGGTACTTGTTTATGCCCAGCAAGCTGTGGTCAGAGATGGCATTTCACACTAATGTTACGCCGGTGCGTGAGATTTGTACCTTCACAGAGGATACAACCATAACTCACCGCAGATAAAGCAAAGTGCTCTTTCATTCGGTGAAAAATAGACAGAGTGCAAGTGTGCGCCTGTGATGGGATTACCTGGAGTGAGTGAACCACACTCTCTTTTAAACGATCGCTCTCACGAGCTCTCATCTGTCTTCGCCCACGTGCTCTCACTTGCGATCACTGCCGCGAACACTTGGGTGAGGACACGCCAGTGCTCTTTCTGTGATTCGCTGGTGCGATTGAAAGTTAAAACATCGTCGGAGTTGCAGAAAATGCCCGAAAAAAGGAAGCGGGAAGAAACATTATTCTTTCTTCCTTTGTTATGTAGCGTCAAAGCGAATTTGCAATCACTGCTGTATATTGGCAGAACAGCCCACGTCAGTGAGCTCACTGGGGCGCACGCGTCAGGGAGTTTAACTGCATTCGCTTCTGTGAATTTGAGAGCTCTTCTTCTCACTCTAGAGCGATCGAGTGTAGTGTGAATAAAAACCATTTTTTCCACTCACATGCGCTACCCGCATGCAAACACGGGAGTGAATATAAACAAGAGAGAAGAGCTCTCGTTGAGGTAGGAAGAGTGTGTGGAAAAATTAAAATCTCTCTCTACCACACTGAGGATATGGACATCACTGGCTGTGGTCACCCATCTTTAGCTTCTCGGTTTAGCTTCTGAAAGGTCCTATAGGGACCGAGCACTTGATGGCAACAGCAGCCATGAGTAGCATTCATTTACCCAAATAAATCACCTGCCTAGTCTTTTCCAAACGATAATGTGATCCATTTGCGTCGAGCTAGCCACGAGTTTTGGCACCCCACTTACTTACACCAATAATCTGTGCATTGTAAACAACAATATTGATTTTTGGCTCCTCAAAGAGTAACACACGTCTGAGTCTTATAAATAAACGAACTATTTAAAAAATATATTAGTTCTGAACGGTTGTATAGATACGCTGCTGCGCACTATTTTCTTACCGGGCTTAGCGCGTTGTCTATTGTTTCGGTTTACTATTGTACTATTGCATTATTTTTTATTCCAGTTAAATATTGCTCGCGGCGTGAAAAAAAAACAATAAAGCTCTCAGCGAAAGATACGGAAGAATATACTAAAAAGTGGAACAAAAGAAACAGGATCAGCAAGGAAACATCAAACATTTCTGGTGAGATCTAAGCAATTATAAATAAATACGAGATACATACTACTAAATACGTGCCATGATCATAACAGAACATGTTGCGGTAATGGAAGTGTAAATATAGTAAAAATATCCAATTTATATAAGTCTTGTGTCTATGCCGGGACTTGCCAGGC